>PVJA010001598.1:0-122982 GCA_004027025.1 Myocastor coypus
CAGATTTAATATCATCCATATGGTACTAGTTTTTCACACATACAAAATGCAAGTTATAGGGTCATAGAGGCTTCCACTCAGATTTCAGAAGATCCAGGAAGAAGGATTCTCCTGAGAAGACACTGCATAAAGCTGACAGAGTAAGGCCAAAAGGAAAGTAGAGACCCCAGAAATTCAGAGATGACAGAAACGGAACAATTGGGGGAGAAAAGCTAGGGGCAGTTAGAGAAGCCACCTCAAGAGAATTCCTGAGTACTACAACTGATGATATCTTGGGACAGGACTATCCAAGCCATTTGGAGTTCCTGTCCCACCACAACTTGCCCAAGGCACTGGCTAAGGAACTGCCTAAGATTCGCCCTGGTGGATTTGTATTTTGCTTTGGTCTAGCTCCTTTTTATCCTCCTATTCCTTCTTTTTAAAATGGTAATGTTGGGCTAAGGAGATAGTTCAGTAGAATAAGCACCTGCCTGGCAAGCTTAGGATCCTGAGTTCAATTTCTGGTATCGGAAAAAAAAAATGATAATGTTTTTCTTAACCATTTTATACTAGAGGTATTTAACTTTATTTTTATTTTTTTACAGGGGTTCACAGCTAAGAGTTTGCGTTCAGTTTCTGAGGAGATTCTCAATCAGACTTTTCAGTAATGCTAGAACCATTGAAGACTTTGGCAGCTCTTAGAGATGGACTAAATGCATTTTGCATAAAGAGACAGACATGGTGCTTTCAGGGGTCAGAAGTGGAAAGTTATGGTGAAATCTAAAATGTCTTGCAGAAGTTTGTGGAGTTTTTTTTTTTGGGGGGGGGGAGGGGTTGGTGGTACCAGGGATCAAACTCATGACCTTGCACTTGTGCCACAGAGCTATCTCCTTGGCCCCTGAGAAGGTGACTGGACTGCGAGGGAGCCATATTCAGCGGGTTTGTCCACCCTTGAATTTATAACCTATTATGTTGTTTGGAGTGGGACTTGGTCGGTAGATGCCCATCACTAAGGCTGTGACTTGGCAAGATGCATTCTTGACTCTGAGGCTACCCTCTTCACTGTGCCACTCTGACACCCTGTGCCATAGCCAGCTACCCATGGACTGAACCCACAGCGAGTGTGAGCCAGAGGAACTTCTTCTCGTTTAAGCTGTGGATGTCGGGAATTTTGTCCCCACTATAAGAAGGTGACTAATAGAGGCACTCCAGGTTTTTAGAATCTAGTGTTAATATGACATAGCTTTTTCCATTTTTTATCTTTTAATGCACTTGTGGTACATTGCATAGAAACTTCAAGATGTTTCTGTGCAATTTAAACTTAAAGTCTGCCCTTTTGATATAAAAACTGGCTTAAACTGACATTAACTGGAAATCACTTCTCTTTCACATTGTTGTTAATATGTTTTTATGTAAGATTTTATTATTCATTTTCTAATTGTTTGTCACTTAGTTTTTGTTCCCCTTTTCCTGGTTTTGGATCCTTAATCACATATTTTATGATTTCATCTTACCTCCTTTGTTCATTTTTTTAAAAATAAGAACTCTTTATTTTTGTGATTGGTTTCAGGGTTTACAGTTTGTGCTTTTAAATTAAAACGATCTAACTTTAAGTGATATTATATTGTACATATAGTTATGCAAACCACACAGTAGCAAACTTCTTTTCTTCCTCACAGACTTTATGCAATGGTCATACAGTTGACATATATATTAAGTCCCATAATACACTGTTGCTATTTTGTTTACTTATTAATAATACTTATTATTTCATTAGTAATTTTTAAAGGTATTCAAACAATAAGTAATCCTATATATATCCATATAATCATTATTTCTGATGCTTTTCATGCTTTTGTGTAGATTCATGTTTCCAATGAATGCAGACTAGGGACCCTTCGCAGGTCCCTTTCCTTCTCCCTACAGGACTAATGTCTTGTACTGCTCTACTGGTAGTCAATTTTTTCAACTTTAGTATGTCTGAAAATTTCTTTCTTTCTTTCTTTCTTTTTTTTCTTTTCTTTTTTTTTTTTGTCTTTTTGAGACAGGGTCTCCCTATGCAGTTCAGGCTGGCCTTGAGCTCACTTTGGTAGCCCAGGATGGTCTCAAACTCACATCGATCCTCCTGCCTCAGCCTCCTGAATGCTGGGATTACAGGCGTGCGCCACCACGCCCGGCCATGAAAATTTATTTATTTCATCTTCATTTTTAAAAAAGATTTTTAAAATTTCTCTTAAATCTCATTTGTTTGTGTTATGGCTGGCTCAGCCCACCCTGGGGTGAGGGTGCACAGCATGTGGTGCCAGGGATCAGGAGCAGTCACAGTGCTTGCCTTAAGTTTCCTGCACAGGTGCTTTAGACCACTGAGCCATCTCGCTGGCGCTTCATCTTCATTTTTAAGAAAAATTTCATCTGAATGTAGAATTCCACACTGACCTTTTAATATTTTGTCCTTCGCTATTCTATTCTGATGCACTTTTCCACTTTATTCATTTTCTGCTTTGCGTGAACTTTCTATACTGTATCTTCAAGTAGATTAACACATCTCTGCATTGTCTAATCTGTTGCTAATCTTCTCTACTATTTTTCATCTCAGACATTGATGGCTCACTTCTAGAATTTTATGTATGTATGTATGTATGTATGTATGTATGTATTTATTTATTTATTTAGTGGTACTGGGGATTGAACTCAGGACCCTGTGCTTGCCAGGCAAGTACTTATTCTACTGAGCTATTTTCCTGGCCTCCCACTACCTTCCTGGCCTCCCACTTCTAGAATTTTAAATTGGATTTGTATGGGTCTACTTAGCTCCTTGATTATGTAGGAAACAACTGCTAGCTGTTCTAATGCCCTTGTTTGTTAGCTCCAACATCTATGTCAATTCTAGGTTGATTTCACTCAATTAATTCACTCATTATGAATTATTTTCCAGATTCCTTAGGTGTCCAATAATCTTTGATTGGATGCTAGACAATGTTAACTTTGTCTTCTTAATTACTGGCTATTTTCATGGTGCTGTAAGTGCTCTTATAACTTATTCTGACCTATAATTTAGTTACTTGGAAGTAGTTTGCCTTTGTTAGAGTCTTCCTTTCATGAGTTTTAGATGGAATCACGTCTGATCACAACTTAAATGCTCTCCACCACAGAGATAAGTTCTTTCTGGGTACTGCACCCACTGTGAATTTCACTTTTCTGTTTGTTTTCTAGTATGAATTCTAAAGTCTGCTGCTGCTTGATGGGAACAGGCAGGTTTCCTCACCCTGTGTTACTTCTCTCTTTTCCCAGCCCTGGGCCGCCTCCTCTCTGTTGCACATTGCTCTTCTGAACTCTTCAGGAGGACCTTCCACGGGTCCCTGGAATCCTTTTGCTGTGCTGCTCTCATCTCTCTGCCATTCTTCACAGTGAACCAGCCCACCTTGTTCTCCCTGGACCCCCCGCTTGGTCCTGGAGCCCGGCACTCTCCTCAACCCCTTCTCTGCTTCATAGCCTGTGGGGCCATGACCATGGGCAGCTGTAGAACTTGCTTTGTTTCTCAGTGCTCAGAAATCACTGACCGTGTGGCTTCATAGCCACAGTCTAATGCTGTGGCTTCAGTGCTCACTCTAGCAGCACATAGACTAAAGCTATGCCTTCAAATAGCTAATCTGCTTTACTTACGTGATCTGATAAACCAGAACCTGTTTCTTCACTTGGGCCAGAAACAGAAGTGTTGCAAAGTTTCCTGAGCAGAAGGATGTGACACAAGTGGACTCTGAGAAAGGTACATCTGGTGGCCCTGTACTACATATCAAAAGGGAGCCCCGAATATGAAAAGGAAGACAGGAAGTTTCAGAACTCTAAAATGTGCAGGATATTATCTATGGTAATGAGAAAGCCAAGGCCCATTCACTATAAGCCAAAGAACTATAGTTTCTTTCTGCTTTGACTTTGGGCCCTTAGCTTGGAAAAAACTCACCGTATGACAATTGCACACCAAAGGGCGCTGTTCATGACAATAGATATCGGCCTTCTTTTTAGCTGTGGTCCCAGAGTGTGTCCTGCACTCTCTCTGTGCTAGACCACATCCATCCTTTCACAGAGAGCTCCACTGGCACATCCACCAGGACACCCTCTCTGTCCAGCAGCTGGATGAGGGTCCCCTCCCCTATACATAAATACCTGTGCCTTATCTAGCATACAGCTCCCAATGTGATCATCATATGTGGCATATAGGAGTCCCCAGTCAGATAACGAGCTTGGTCGCAGTGGGAATGTATCTACCAACACATTTTAGCCTCCATACCTAGCATGCTGGGCCTGTAGAACAGGCACAAGGAAAGATGTACTGGAGGTCGTGATGAAACAATGAATGGAGAAGCCAACAAAGGACTCAGGCTTCTGGGTCTCCCTCAACGTTCTTAGCTTCATTCTCTGACTCCATCTATGTCCAGTGCTCTCTGTAACTTATCCATCGAGTTCAGCAGAAGCCTTGGGCCTTGATCCAAGAAACCCTTCATTTCAAGATGGTGACCAAATCCTGCCCGACTTCCTCCTTGGGAAGATGGTCCTCAGAAAAGAAACTGCCTGGCCACCACCTCTCCTCGGTGAAGCAGCCGCCCCCACCCACTTCCCTCTCCTGTCAATAATGATGAAACAAAGAGCATGTGATTTGTTCCAACCTGAAACAGTAAGAGTGGAATAGCTTCTCAGCACAGAGCCTGTTTCATGGCCAGGCTTTCTGTCCTCCATCCCAGCATCCCAGAAAACAATTAAAAAGGAGAAACCTGCAGCTGACAAGAGTCAAGTTGTCTTCCAAGAGTACAAGGATGTTCAGGAAGTGCTGTCACTAGGCCCTGTGGCCCTCACACTCCTGGCTTATAGGCCATGGCCTGTGCATGGGCTAGTGCACTGGGCCCCCGCTGCTAGCACTGAGGGAGGCTTTGCTTATGGAGGGGACTGGAGGCTAACCGCAAGTGGCCTATGAATTTATATTGGCTCTAAGAATTGTCTCTATTCTGAATCACTTCACACACATCTATTCATTTTCTTCTACCCAAAGGAATTGAATCCTATTGAGGTTTAAAAGAATTATAAATTACATAAAACACTACTCCATATTATGTTCTTTTATTTGATTATATGATTTCATCAGATATTAGCAGACACTCATTTGCTATTATGATTTTATATTTTGCTAACTTTTTTCACAGCATTGGCGATTGAATCCAGGGCTCTTTTAATTTTTTAAACTTTGAGAGAGGAGCTTACAAAGTTGCTTAGTTCTCAGACAGGACTTGAACATGGTATGTACCTGTCTCAGCCTTCTGGAGGGCTGTGAACATTCTCAGTGGGGGTTCAACCTGCTTGGAAGGTTTTGCCAGCATCCAGGCTCCAGATCTGTGAGATTCACAGCCCCTTTTCCTTTAATCCTGTCTGCAACAGGAGTGCTGGAACTGAGAGGGAGCTCAGCCCCTCCTAGGTTTGCCCTCCAGGGTGAGAGCAGAGTGCATTCCAAGGACACAGGCTGGGTAAGAAGAGAAGGGCTGTGGTCCTTCCCCTGTGGCCCCAGGCACCGTCGTCATGTCCCCACCTCCAGGCTGCTCAGCTGAATCCCATCCCTGCCTGTTCTTGTTTCAGGAAAACCACAGGCTTGAGCTGCTTCCATCCTTCGGTGGTTTTGGTGCCTTGGCTGCAGGCCTAGTTCCCCAGATTGCTCCATTCCACCAGGCAGGTGAACACCTGGCCACTGTCACTTGATGAGCTATTTCTTGAGGCATTCTTGACCTCCGTGTCCAGGAGGTGATTGGTCAGGATGGATCCCAGGCCCTGAGACACCAGGCACAGACAGTGCCTGGACAATATGTAGCCCTGCGCCAGCCCCTCCTCAGGGCAGGACCCTCTGAGATGTCAGAGTGTGGGAAAGGAGTTTGAGGTCTAATAGAATCCTCACTGTGCTGAGGTGGATTTACTCCCTAGCCTCTCTGGGCTTCAGTTTTTCACCTGCAAAATGGGGACATCAACAAGACTACTTTAAAGGCTGTTGGAAAAGATTAAAGAAAAGCAGGTCACCCTGGCATGGTGGCACAGGCCATTTAATTTCAGCATTCTGGGAAGCTGAGGCAGGAGAATTATAACTTTAGTCCCAGCCTGGGAAACTTGGCAAGAATCAGTCTCCAAAAAAATGGGTGAATATACTCATTTGCTCAGTGCAAATGCCTGGATTCAATTTTGGGATGGGGGTGGGGATGGGGGGCTCTGGCACAAGTTTCCACATGGCTGTCTCTTGTGTGAGGCCCTCTCCCTGGGTTTCCTTGTAGAACACAACTGGATGCGTCCTGATGTGCCAACTCCATCAGCTGCGTGTCTGCTTGTGGACACAGGGACCCCAGTGGCAAGTAAGGAGACAGGGATGACTGCAGATGGGGATAAAGTCAAGTGGCATGTGAATGTGTGTGTGATGCCTGCATGTGTGTGTGTGTATGTGTGTGTGCATGTGTGTGCACTTATACACACACACACACACACACACACACTCACTCCTACACACAGAGGTGGAGCCAGGCCCCAAGAAGCCAGGTGCAAAAGCTCAGGACAGTGTTACCTCAGGGCATGCCCCAGCCCCCTGGGGCTACATAAGCCATCCAGAATTTAAGCATCACCCTAGAAAGCCAAAAGGAACTCCAGCCTAACTGTGATCCTCTAAGGACTTGCTCTTCTAACGAAATGATGTCTTAAATGAGAAATAAATATGGATTACAAGAAGTAGAGCCTGCATTTTTGTGCAGGTTGAGTTGAGGGTATGGAATCCAGACTTTTTCCATTTCCTTAGCCAGCAGTGGTGTATGTCCATCCACACTGAAGTCTGAGTTTTGTCAGGGTAGAAAAGTTGGTCCCTTTACCTTGAAGCACACTAGCACTATATCCTTGACCTAAAGCATGCACCTGGTAAATTTTATCAAAGAAAAAAAATTTTCCGGGCCCGGCGGGATGGCTCAGTGGTCTAGAGCGCCTCCTTGGGAGGGCTAAGGCGGCTGCAGGGACCGCGGTTCGATCCCCGGCACCACATGCTGCGCCAGCCTTGTCCTCGGGGCGGGCTGAGCCAGCCATAAAAATGAGTGAATAAACAAATAAAGGTTCTGAAACAAGAAAAAAAATAAATAAATAAAATAAAAAATTAAAAAAAAAAAAGAAAAAAAATTTTCCGAACGTACTGGGATGAAGGCCAAGGCTTCTGCACTGAGCTATGTCCCAGCCCCCTTTCTATTTATTATTTGAAAGAGAATCTTGACAAGTTACCAAGCTGCCAGGCTAGGTTCAAATCTATAGTCTTCCTGCTTCAGCTTCCCAGAGTACTTAGGTTACAAGTGTGGGCCAGCACAACTGCCTTCAAAGAGAAACTATAAAGAAAATAAAAAGATGCAAAGAATTAAAAACAGTAAGATGTAAGAACAAATGAGTTATGAAATGTTTTCTAGGGCTGCTGCACAGGATGGATGCCCAGCTCCCCACAGAAGGGCTCCACATCCTCTGGCACAGATATAGCAGGAACCAGATGCACCTGAACGCTAGCCCACACAGCGCTGGCTCCCAGGATGCTGGCACCAGGGCTGGCCCTGGCCTCAGTGTCTCGCACCCCGAAGGGGCAGGCAGTGGCTTGGGCTGAGCTGAGCCCCTCGTTTCCAGCATCAAGGCAGTTGGAGCAATGCAGCCACTTGGCTAGGTTGGGAGCAAGACCAGGTGTGGTAATGCATCAGGAGATTCCAGGGTGCTGCCGGGGCTCCTGGGGCTGTGCTGAGCGCTACGTCCTGTAGGATCAGGCTGTGCTGGCCGCTGGCACAGGGGCCGCTGCCAAGGATAGAGACATGGGAGGAGGAGGCTAGGCTCGGACCATCCAATCCCCAGAAATGAGCCTGGAGGTCATTAAAGCAGCCAGCTCAGGAGAAGGCCTGGTGCGGAAACAGTGTGAGTGGCTGGCCAGCCCTGGAACCTGCAGCACGCATTTTCTGCGTTACATCCTTCAGCCTCCTAATCTCACACCCTTCCCCTTGTACTGCAATGCTGTAACTAGGCTCTGCAGCCTCGGTGGGTTGCCAGCTGGTCCTATACCAGGACTGACCAACAGGGGGCACCAGAGCGAGGCTCAGGGCTGGGGCAGAAGACAAGCTTTATTTAGTCTTTCTGTCCCTTTTCTGTTTCTGTGAGCTTAACCTTGCCACACTTCTTAACTCTGACAGAAGTAGATATTTCTCACAGCAGGAAGCCTCTGTTTCAAGCTTTTGTGTGAGATAATTTTGGTCTCTTCCCTTATTTTTCCACCCTTGGAATAGTGTCCATTTCCAGGAGATACCACCTCTACCATAAAACTTCATTCCCTTTTTGTCTTTTTCATTACTTGACTGACCACTTCATATCTAGTTAATATTTTTATTTGTCTTTGTAAAAATGATGGAATTTTTGTTAACTCCCAAAGGGTCCTGGATGATCCTTTCAGTTAATCAAGCATGTGGCTTTTGTGTTGTTGCCTAGCTGTCAAAACTTCCCATTTATACTACTCCTTTTCCTTCTCTCAGGGCCATAAGGCTTCAGTGTTTTCAAAAATCCAAAACTTGTCTTACTGAACACAGGACTGGAGAAAAATAAAACTATGCTGGAATCTTGGCTCTGCCATGTTCTCCCCAGTATGGCCTGAAATTACATCATATGGCTTCATATTTAGTACCAATGATTCACTTGTTTTGAACATCTAGTCAACTAAGCCTCCCTGTTAGTCCAGCTGAATTATGTAAAAGAAATTAACTGACTGTTGAATTTGTGGTAAAATGACTGTGGAGTTTTTCATCTTTTTATTTTCCCAAATAAACAGAGCACCTAAGATAGCAAAGCTAAAGACCACAGATAGCATCTGACATAACTAGGTGCTATTATTTCCTTTAGACTCTCCTGAAGTGGGGAAGCAGAAACCAAACACCAGCAGATGAGAGCACTTCCTAATACCCACATGTGTGTACAAGAAAACCTAGGCCCTGGGTTTGCACTGTCTATGGGGAATAGGTAGCTCCAGAACCACCAGCATGAACTGACTGGAAAGCACTCTAGGTTAGTCTGAGCAGAGCAGGCAAAGCTGGAGAGGCTTTGAAGGAGTCCATCTGTGGGTGAAGGCAGGGGCACCATGATACGATGGACTTGAGGTGCTGGGCCTTATCAAAACTCGAAGCCCTTCTGTCAGCTGGGCATGGGGATGCAGGCGCATAACCTCTGCTACTAAGGAGGCTGAACACAGGATCATATCCAAAGCCAACTTGCAACTTATCAAGACCTTATCTCAAAAATAATGTGAAAAAATGGCTGAGGCTATAGCTCAGTGGTAGAGCATTTTCCTAGCATGCATGGGACCCTGGGCATTGTCCCCAGAACCTAAAAAATAAAATAGAAAGAAAGTAAGAAGGAGAAAACAAAGAAAAGAAAAAAGTAAGACCAAACTATAGCTTGTCTATAAGAATTATACACTAGTTATACATAAATAAATTAGAAGTAAAAGCATGGAAAAAGATAGAGCATGCTACTGATCAAAAGAAAGTCATAATGCTATATATTATCAGATTAAAATAAAATTCAAAGCAAATAATATTACAAAGCATTAAAAATGTCATATTTAATTTAAAAGGGTCCAATATATTGAGATTACATTATAATCCTCAATATGCACCTAGCCACAGAGCTTGCAAATATATAAAATGAAAACTGATAGAACTTAAAAATAGACAGTTGGCCAAATAGCTCAGCAGGTTAAAGTGCCTGCAAGCAGGCACAAGGGCCAGAGGTTTGATTCCGGGGCCTGCTGACCAGGCCCACCCGAAGGCACACTTAGACAGCAATTGAGACTGAACGTGGTGGCGTGCACCTGTAATCTCAGCTCTTGGGGGGCTGTAAACAGGTGAATCACTAAGAGTCCAATCCAGCAGTGAGACCCCGAACACCCTGTAGAACCTTCCCTAAAAAAATACAAAATAAGTAAAATAAACAACTACACACTTATAGTTGGATATTTCAACGTCCTTCTCTCAATAATTGTCAGAGCAAATAGGTAGATGAGTAAGCATGCAGGTGCCTTGAAAAGCTCTACCGACTAGCTTCGGCCATGTTCCAGAACAGCTCTCTTGCTGTGCATGAGAAGCAGCCTCATGAGACTAAGTTGAAGAGGCAGAAAGACGCATGGCTGCACGGATGGCAATTTATTGGGGCAGCTACTTAAAGAAGGACCATCCTGGAGAGCTGTAAGACCTGGAAATGCCTGGGATTTGGGTGGGAAGTAAGGGCCCTGAAAGTGACCAGGACAAAACTGGGCTTTATCCAATTTGGAATGTACCTGGTTTATCTTAAGCTACGATCAGATATTTCAGACCCAAATCATAAAGCTCCACATATAACCTAATGGTTTTGTTTATTTATAGTGTGGGGAGCTGTGTAGGGAAAACCAGCTGGGTTATTCAGGGACAGTTGTGCTGGTTATGACCTAAGATGACGGCAGTTAGGTCGGGCTGACCCCTCACCACCTCCTGGAATACTCCAGACCACAACAATAGAACACAATTGTTGTTTTTCTTGAATTCACAACAAGCTTTAGTAGAGACCATAACCTGATCCATAAAACAAGTCATAATATATTAAAAAATCTTCAACTAAAAAAGTATATTTTCTGACCATTGTGATATTAAATGAGGAATTTATAACAGAAAATTGTATGGAAAATATCCAAATACTTAGAACTGAGCAACACATTTCCAGGCCAGTGCTTATTCCACTGAGCTATCTCCCTGGCCCCCACACTTCCAAGTAATTCAAGGAAAAAGAAACAAAGACAATTGGAAATAGAAAGTATTTAAAACTAAACAAAAATGAAAACAAGAAATGTTCAACTTTGTGTGATATAATGGCAAAAGGGAAAAATAAATACCTATATTAAAAAACAAAGTTTCAGAACAATAAAAAAGTAATATTTATTGAAAGTGTTAATCAATCTTATATACCTATATCTATTAATCTGAACTGATCTGATGATGACAATATGTAATACAACCATTGTTAAATTTAAAATAAATAAATAAATATTTTGAATAAAAAAAGAACAATAACTGGGTCTTCTAACTTAAAAAATCAGAAAAGAAATTATCATTTAGAGTTAAGGAAAATTTACAACATAATAACAATTAGATTGGAAATCAGTTGAACAGAGAGCACAAATAAGCAGAGATAGATAATAAAATGAAAGCTGGTTCTTTGATAAAATTAATGAGACTGGTAAACCTCAGGCCATACTGCTCATGAAAGAAAGACAGACAGACAGAAGCCACGAACGAATCCCTGCCCCAGGATCAGCAGCAACACGCATTGTGCTGATAGAGATTCTGTTATAATAAAAGGATAATGAAAGAATATTAGAAATAACTTTAGGCCAGTAAATTAACCTCCTAGACAAAATGAACAAATCCTTGAAAAACAGAAATCACCAAAGCCCTATGTCTAGTAAAGCAATTTAATTTGTAGTTTAAAATTTCAACAATTAAACTCCAGGTCCAGCTGTGAAGTCTTACAGAATATTAAAGAGAGATACTTTCCACTCATTTTCTGAGGCCAGCATTACACTAATAGGCAAACTAAAGACTTCCCCAAAAAACTACAGTCCAATACACCATAGAAAAATAAACGTAAGCATTCTTAACAAAACATTAGTGAACTAAATGAATACAAATGACAATGACAATATAGCACAGTCACTGGGCTTCATCTCAGAAGGTAAACTTGTACTGAAAATCAAAACACTATGAATTTTAGTCTGGCTCACACCTCACACTCAAGAGGCCAAGGATCACCAGTCTGAGGCCAGCCTCGGCGATTTAGCCAGATTCTATCTCTAAATTAAAAGGGCCGAATCCAGATGTGGTGTCACACGCCTATATTCCCAGCGGTGAATTTGAGCCCAGACTGAGCTACAAAGCGCACTCCACGCCAGCCTGAACTGCATAACAAGACCCTGTCTCAAAAGACAGAAAAGCAGGGAGTGGGGGTGTTTAAGGGTACAGCTCAGTGGCGAAGAAGTTAATACATAAGGGCCTGAGTTCTATCCGTGATACCCAGTAAAATCACACAGTAAAACACACACACACACACACACACACACAATCTATTGATTTAGAATGCCATAGTAACAGACCAAAAAAAGTATAGGGGTACATTTTTGGGCTCAGCTATTCAGGAGGCTGAGGAAGGAGGATCATGAGTACAAGACCAGTTTGGGGAACACAGTGAGACCTTGACCTCAAAAATCATCATCATCATCATCATCATCATCATCATCATCATCATCATTATCATCATCATCATCAACTAAGGAAAATTTATCTTTGCTATGTAACATAGTAATCCAAATAGACCCTCACAAAGAAGCTTATAAGTTATAAAAGTATTACTAAAAACATTAGAAGAGCCAGATGTGCTGGTGCACACCTGTAATCCCAGCACTCAGGGACTGAGGCAGGAGAACTAACATGAATTTAAGGCCAGCTTGGACTGCACAGTGAGATTTTGCCTCAAAAATAAAATCTTAAGGGACAGCCAAACAGCTCAGGGGATAAATCACCTGCTTAGGTGGTGGTTTGATCCCCAGCCTGCTGTGTTGACCCTGCCCCTGGGGCACACTGAAACATCGATTGATACTGAGTGTGGTTGCCTGTGCCTATAACCCCAGTGCTTGGAAGCTGAAAATAGGAGAATCACTATGAGTCTGATCTACATAGTGAGACCCTGTAGATCCTGTACTAAACACATAAACAAAATAAAACAAAATCCTAAAAGGTATTAGGACTAAAAAGTGAATCAGTAAGATTTCAGCATGCATGGTCAATATGTGAAAGTGGTTATTTTTATATAGTATAAAGAAATAACCCAAAACTGAAATTTTATAAGACAATATTATTTACAATGGCAACAAAAATGAAATACGTAGGGCTGTGCGGGACTCTACAGTTAAAACCACAAACTTTACTGAAAGAAATTAAAGACCTAAATAAGCAGGGAGAACTTCATGGTTTGGAAGACATTATGTCAACTGTTCCCCAAACAGCCTATAGGTGCAATATAATTGAAATCAATGCCACAGGAGGTCTTGGGGAGCATGTGCAGAAGCTGACAAGGCAGTTCTAAAATTTACAAGGAAATGTAAAAGGTCAAAAGCAGCAGAAATCATTTGGAAAATGAAGAACACTTTTGGAATAATTAGGAAAAGCCTGAAGAGTTGTTCATGAGCAGTGGTAACAAATATCAAGTGTGTATCTTTATGTGGTATTGGAACAAATGGTTGTAACGAGAGTGAGTACCACGTGCTAAGCTACCGCTTGAGAAGCAGAGGCTGGTGGGTGTGTCTGAGTTTATGTTAATGTTTATAATGAATATTTTTTTTAATTTTTAAGTGTTAGCTAGGAATAATGAAAGGAGATAGATAGATAGATAGATAGATAGATAGATAGATAGATTTTTAAGGAAAAGTTTATTTAGATCACAGTTTGTGGAGGTTTCAGTCCATACTCAGCTGGCTCCACAGCAGGGTGGCACAAGGTGCTGGGCAGCCATTCATGGTGGTGGAAAACAGTAAAAGCAGCAAGGGAGGAGCAGCAGCAGAGAGCAAGCCTCTATCCCTCCCTTCTATGGTGAGAGAGGGCTTCCTGCCCCCCCAGTGGGTGTAGCACTCACACCCACAATCCCAGCACTGGATCATGAGTTAGTCACAACCTCTAAAACTGTGCCCAATGACTTCGTGAAGTTTGAGGATACTTCTAGACACAAGCCCAAACATTCCACCCCTGAAATGGAATGATGAACCAGTTGAGTTCACTACACTAGTCTCCCTACTTTTATGTATGTTTGAAAAGGTCCCTGAAGAAAGATTTTCAAAAATAGCAAGATGCACCTCAGATGGGGGAATCATGTAACTCCCAGACATGCCAGGTGGGCTGGAGACCCACATCCTACGACTGAGCAAATGCTGCGCCGAGGCTCCACCCTGCCACCTGACCTCAGTGGTGCTGACCTTGGATGCTCCATCCTGGGTGGAGTTGCAGCAGCCACCCTCTCAGCAAGGGTACCTTCTCGGTTCAGCTTCTGTAGCACTGGCTCCGCAATCGACGACAGAGGCTGGTAAGACTGGCTGCACAGGGGGACTCAGGGCCTTACCTGGCTCCATGGAGGCCTTCTTCAATGGTCGTCTCTTAGACTTACAGAACACAGCACTGTTATGTACATGGAAGGGAGGCATCAGGGCTCATGGGTCTGGATTAGTTTTCCCAAGAATGAGCTGTTATAAGGGAGCCTAGGTCTTTCCCTGATCCCTCGGCAACGTGTGCTGCTCACTGCTCTAGCACATGCTCCACCACCACTCCACCACCCACTTTGAGGCCCTCACAGAGCTGAGAAGAAAGTGATGCCAAGTTTTGAATACACAAAGCTGTGAGCCACAGGCACCTTTTGTTATGGTTGATACAATATGTCAGCTTAAGAAGTCGAGAAGCCTAACTCAGTATTTCTAAATCCTGGAGCATAGAGAACATGCCCTTAGGCCTCTAGGGTATTGTCATTATGTGAACTTAAGGAAGTGTAACTATGTGACTCAGCAGGGGGCCAGGGGCCTCACTTGGCAAATACACTCATCCTGTGCAAGAAGAGAGCAGGGAGGTGGTAGGAATGCTGCACCCCTCTTGGGGAAAAAGGAGTAGCCTATTTACCATAGAATGAAGAAGAGGCTCATTCCCTCCTTTTGGTCTTGCTGCCTTTGCTGTCTTCTGCTGGCATGAGCTGTTGCCCCTGTGTCATGCCACCCTGTCAGGGAGCCAGGTGGTTAGGGGGTGAAACCGCTATAAACTGTGAGCTAAATAAACTTTGCCCTCTTTAATTTGGGTGTCAGCAATGAGAGCAAAGTAACCCAGGCACCTTTTGCCTTTATAAAAGCACCAGGCCTCAGGTATTTTCTTATAGTAACACAAAACAGACTAAAACAAAATGGTTCTGTTTTATTTTTTTCAAGAGAATTTTTAAAAAGCAAAAAAATAAAACATTGGGAACAATAGAGAATTTTGCTAGACAAAATAATAGGAATTCAGCAATGGTTATATTGCACATTGTTGTCTTTAATTGTTTGTTAGTTGTTCAGATTACCATATATAAGCTTGCAAAATTAGTCACAAAGAAAGTTATAAAAATGATTAAAAGGACATAAGTGCCTGCCTGGCAAGTATAAGATCTGAGTTTGATCCAACAACAAAAATAAAATAATAAAAGGAGAGAGAAAAAGAATTAACTGCTCCTTTCAATAGACGAGCAGAAATCAGCAGTACAATTATCCAAGCTATCTCATATGCAAACATGCATAATGAATTTTCACTTCCTTATTTTCTCTTTTCCTTCATCCAAGTTGTTCCTTCCCTTTGAATTGTTCCTTTCCCTTTCATAGTACCTATTGTATCTTTCAAATTTTATTTACTCTTGCACTAGTGAGACTATATGATGTTTACACATGCAAGTCTGATTTACTTCACTTATGAGTATGATCTCTAGTTGCATCCATGTGCCTATAAAAGTCTCAAGTTTATCTTTTTTATAGCTAGGTAATACTCCATTGTATGAAAATATCACATCTATTATCTATTTCTCAGTTATGGATCTGATATATATATAGAGATAGATATAGATATAGATATAGATATAGATATAGATATAGATATAGATCATGGGAATTATATTCCATGAGTTCTTATATATTTGTAACAGTCTGTTGCCTCTGTACTCACAGGTCCATTTAGTAAGAAGTAGTTCTTTAGCTCACATATTTTTCGATAAAGCAGTGATCAACCATAGCCTTCTTAAAGCAGTGATCAACCATAGCCTTCTTAAAGCAGTGATCAACCATAGCCTTCTCGTGTGAAAGGCCTCTGACAAAATATCTGTTGCTAATTATCTTTAGAGCAGAGCCACCAACAGAAATTTCTGTGGTCATGTAAACATTCTACATCTGTGCTACTAACATGGAAGCCACTGGTTACCACATGTGACAGGAAATGAATTTTTAATTTTAATTTAATGGTCACATGTGACTAGTGTCTGTTGGAATAGTGATTTTTTTTTCTTACTAATGTATTTATTATCTTCCTGCCCTGCCAGGAAGCCAGGGCCTCATGGTGTGCTTTGCCACTGAGCTATAGCTTTTTTCTCTAAAATCCAGTGATCTTTTGGCAAATCTCAGTACTGGCCTACTGAACCACTTTCTCTATGTTTTCTCCTCTCTCTCTCTCTCTCTCTCTCTCTCTCTCTCTCTCTCTCTCTCTCCCTCTCTCTCTGTAAGGGTCTCCAGGGTCTCACTATGTAGACTGGACTCATAGTAATCTGCCTGTGTTCAGCTTCCCAAAGAACTGGGATTACAGGTGTGCACCACCACACCAGTCTCAATTGCTGCTTCAGCATGGCTCACCGGGGATTGAATCCTGGCCCGTGCATCTACCTAAGCAGGTGTTTTAATCCACTGAGCTATTTGGCCAACCCTCAATTTCCTTATGAAGCATGAGTTGTCATTTGTTTTGTCTTTTAGTTTAGGAATAGATAGATATAGATGATACAGAGATAGAGATAGAGATAGAGATAGAGATAGAGATAGAGATAGAGATAGAGATAGAGATAGAGATAGAGATATATACTTTGCCTCTGTATTGCTCGAAGTCTCTCAAATTCTTTTTTTAAACAGTTTTTATAATTTTAAGAGCTACAAGGATAAAGCTAAAAGTATTTAGAAGTTAACCTGAATTAGATCCTAGGGCCTGGGGCTATAGCTCAGCAGCAGAGCACACCATGAGGCCCTGGATTCCTGGCAGGGCAGGAAGATAAAAAATACATAAGTAAGAAGAAAAAAAAAAAAAATCACTAGTCCAAGATGGAATAATTTAGGCATGAAGTTGCCTCCTACCATGAGTTACAATGTGGAGAAGTCTTCCCACATTAGAGGGCATTCACTCATACACTGGGCAGCCAAAAGAGATTAGTACCAATGGATGTCATGGCCGATGTCCCCCAGACCAACCATCATGTTGGAGCTTGGGGCCAGTGGTTTTCGGGGAAGTGATCTGGTTATGAGGACTATTTTTTTTTTTTTTTTGTGGGACCAGGCTTCGAACTCACGACCTTGCACTTGCCCAGCAGGCATTTGTGCCTCGGAGCTATCTCCCCAGCCCCTGGTTATGAGGACTCTTAATGTCACTGCTCCACTGAGGAGACTAGAATTTGACAAGGAGGGCGATGGAAACAGGCAAATGAAGGCACTAGGTCACAGAGGCACCACCTTGGAGACGGCATCTGGTCCTGGCTCCTTGGCCTTGGGCTAGTTCTCTTGCTGGCCCCCAGCTCTCACAAGGCCAGCCATTTTGTCGCCACATCCTTCTGCTACTTCTGACTCACTTCAGGCTCGTAGCCAGGGAACCAGCTGACTATGCCCTGAACCCTCGAGCCAAAATACATCTTCTCTCCTCAAAGTGATGGTCCCAGGTATTGTGTCAGGGTGGAGGAAATTTAGCAGATATAGTGTGCTATATCTGCCTACCACACTAGAGTTCTTCCAGTTTCTTGTGAGTTTTTGTGAAGGCTGTCATGGCTTGCGTCTAGATGTCCCCCCCAAAGCCTCATTAATCATAGGGGATTTTTCAAAGATGGCTGAATCTAGAATATGTGGTTGATTCATGGTGTAATGCGAGGGATTAAAAGTGCTAGGATTAAGGGTAGGCGATTACTAAATCAGTCTACTGAGTGATTTAGCACTGCCCTAATCCAGATAGCCTGGATACAGTACAAGGGCCTCTGCCCATCATGGAGTGTTTCTCCCTGTATAGCTCCTCTGCCATCCCCTCCTGCCTTGGAACCAGCCAGTGACAGCTGAAATCTCTACAAATGGTGACCCAAATAAACCTTGCCTCCCTTAACGATGACCATAAGGTATTTTGTCTCAGCAGTGAGAAAAGTAACTAAAACAGAGGCGATTCAGAAAATGGCAGACTAGTCCATCATGGACATCAAGAGTCTGTGGGGGAAAGACAGCTCAGCAAGGGTATGACTTTCACTCAGGCATCACTTGTTAAAGGAGACCAAGATTGTGAAGAGTAGGTATTGCTCTTTACGTAACTTTTCATTTCAAATATACAGAATATAGTATATAGCACCACATAGATGCTTATTAAATTGAACTGAATGATAAGGATGGAAACATAAATTTAACCTTGGTAAATGTGGCTCTCCAGTACTGCCCACTGAGATCTTATTGAGTTTACAGTCACTCTATTATCCATTTCATGTTCTTAGCTCCAGTCTGCTTTGACACACCCACAAAGCTCCTGGGTACACATCTAACCCCATCCCATTCATGGCGGCAAGGGACAAGGACAAGCAAGTGTATGGCTGACCTTGAGAGACCTGAAGGCTGGACACCTCTGGGCATATCCTCAGAGTTGCCCCAAACCACCAGTCATCCTGCCTGAGTGCAGCTATGGCTCAGCTAGGTCTCCACCCAATTATGAGACAACAGTGATCTCAGTTAAGTCATACTGAGTCTTGTAGGTGCTGGGCACTACACAGAAGCTTTTTGGGAGCTGGGCAGTTCCACTGTCCAGAAAGCCCTCTGCCCTGGAAAAAGTTTCCTCTTCAGGAATAAGACAGGATTGGTAGACTGATCTTCTTGAGTAGACAACTTCCTATGGCCATTACAAAGGCAAAAAGATCACGCAGCACCATGCTCAAAGGGCTCCGCCAGGAGAGGTAAACCAATGTGTCACAGATACATTGGCAAATGGAGACTCTTAGACATTAAGCAGCTTTCCAAGGATGCCTACCTGGACACGCCCTGACATTTTCTCCTCCATCTCATCTATAAAGAGTCCATGAGTACTTTCAACACATGCCCCTCTGCAACTCAGGATGCTTTGTCTTCCATGTTCCCCTGCTTACCTGTACCTGAAGCCTGGCCTGAGAAAAGCCAGCTGGTGGAAGAAACGAGGAAGGAAGGCCAGGGCTGCGACTCGTAACTCATGGTCCTGGCTGGTCAGGACACTGAGGCATGAGGAACACATTGTAAAACTAGTCTGGGAAACTTAGCAAGACCAAAATAAAATAAATTTTAAAAATAATAAAATGTAATAAAAAGCTGGGGGCAGGCAGGGGTAGAGCGCTTACCCAGCATCTGCAAGGCACTGGGTTCTAATGCCAGAAATGCAGAAAAGAAAGGGGAGGCTGTGTTTTGGGCTTTCCTCTTCATCAAAACTGTGAGAAAGTGTCAGAGCTTCCAGAACAGACACAGGGTCACAAGGAGTAAGTGAGTAGAACGGATACGTGGGCGAGTCAGCGAAAGCACAATCAATCTGGACCTTGCAAAGTTGTCCATGGTGACACTGCTGTGGCCTAGCACCGCAGCAACGTCTAAGACCCCAGACACCCCTGGGAGTTTTCTCCTTAGTTCTTCAGAATATTAGACAGCTGTGTGACACATGAGGACATTTTCAATGTCAAAAGTATAACCAACTACAAAACATCAAAAAAAAAAAAAATCCAAGCAATAACCATCTCTGTTGTGTAAACATTCTAGGAAGGAAAACGACTTCTGCCAGTGAGGCTGGCTATGAAGCCCAGGATCCTACCCACTGGGCTGCTCGCTGAGCTGTCCCCTTCCCTGGCAGCTTGAGAAGTCCTGGAATGACCTCACACAGTGACACTATCTGGGGATGATTGAGGTCCCATGCTTGCTTAGAACCACGAGTGTTGAAAGACTGTCCTCACCGGTGAATCCAACTGCCCACACTAAAAGAAAGCATTCACCTGCTGATTGCTGGGAAAATCCCAAAACACCAATCTCCTTCTTCAGTCCTCTCTCAATCACATGTTTTCATTCTGCCCCACATCGGGCATGGATATCGAAAAACAAGCAGTGGTCCTCTTCTGTGCCAGATGACTCAGGCCCCCAAGGGGAATCTAGCACTCCTCCCAAGGTGTCCCCTTGATGTCCCTGCTCCATGGTTCTCTCAGACCCCCTGCCTGGGAGTGCCCCAAAGCACCTGCGGACTGATAACCTGAGGCCCTGCCTTTTCATATCTTCTTTATTTTTGTGAATGTTTGCAAATATACAGCCTTCTCCTTGAAGTCTTCCTTGGCTTTTCTGGCCTGTTCAGATGTCCCTGACACCCAGAGTCTACCTCCGTCAAAGCTGCATAGAGCAGTGGTCTGGGCAGTCGATTTGATGGTCAGACATATCGGAGTGAAACCTGAGCTCCACTACTGACTTGCTGTCTGAGTGTGGGCAGGTTGTTACGCCTCTAGTCACATTTTTTTAGGACAGGGTTTGTAAGTGCACCAGCCTCCTGAGAGTTGCATGACAAGTGAGGTAACGCATGCAGGGCACTTGTGGACTGCTTGGCACAAGAGACACATTGAACAAATATTTGGTACAGGTTATCACTGCACAGCCTAGACTTGTAGTGATCCTCCTGTCTTCAGCCTCCCCAGTGCCGGGATTATAGGTGTGCACCACCACACCTGGGCTCAGTGGCTGGTTCAGCACTCCCCGGGCAGGACCGGTATGGCACATGGTGTCAAGGATCAAACCCCAGTCCCTGTGCTTGCCTGAGCAGGTGCTTAGTCAGCTGAGCTATTTAGCCAGCCCTATAAGTTGCTACTGTAACACAGATGACTCTGCGATGAGTGCAGTGCCCATTTGTCTCCCCTCTGCCCTTCGGCTCAATTTTATTCCCAAATTCTTCCAGAGGATTTGGGAATCCTGATATCACAGAAAGGACTGAAAGTTTTCTGGACAATATGCCCTCCAACAAGCCAACAATCAAGAAATTTTAAGAGCCTGGGTATGGCTGCATAGTAGAGTACTTTCCTATCTGTGCAGGAAGGCTCTGCTTCCACTCCCAAGATCACACACACCCACACACACACACACACACACACACACACACACACACACACAGGCAATGAGGATAAAATTAAAATCTAACCAAAGGAATCCCAGAAGTAATTACCAGATGCTTTGCCTCCATCCACCATAGCTCCAAAGCTGTACTCCAAGTTCCATGGCAGAGCCTCACCCTGTCCCCTATCCCTGCCTCATTCCTATACCAGTCCCAGTATGAGGAGATGGTTTATAAGCAGCCCAAGTCCTGCTATCCCACAGCCTGACACTCAGTTCTACCTCTCAGAACCAGGCAATAATTGTCTTTGGCCACTTTATAGATGAGAAAACTGAGACTCACGGAGATTGGATAACTGCACGGAGTCCCTATTTAGTAAGTGGTGGAGCCTGGGTGCTATGCCAAATGTGTCTGAAGCCCAAGCCCAAGCACTTGAGCTGTACCAGGAGGCATTTGCTGAGGTATGGCAGAAAGCAATGCAGCCTCCTGTCCTCGAGGCTACAGTCCAGTGGGGAAAGGTTAGGTGCTCACTTGGAACGCTTGGTACCATGCAGAGGTAACATGTATTGGGTGCAAAGAACAGAAGCTCAGCTCTGGGCACAGTATGAGGGTGGCCAGAGCTCAACAGGAAGACGAGAGAACAAGCTTAGGAGAACATGGGCCAATGGGTCCCTTGAAGGAAATGCACAGCCCTAGGCCCTTCCATGTGAGGCTCACCACAGTGGCTGGACACAAGGGCCACCCTGGCACCTGTGGGCACTGTGCAGGAAGTATAAGTGAACTGTATTTCATGCCTCCTACTTGAGCATTTCCCAGGCACAGTGTCCCTTACCCATGTGCCCCCAAACTGTAGGGCTGTCAACCCCCTTCAGCTTGGGCAGTGTGTAGTTTGCCTCCTACCAGTTCTCACACAGTAGGACTTCATTTTCAAGTAAAGCCCTGCACTGGTGACAAATACCCACTTCGGTGATTAAGGATTTAAAGACATGGAGAAAATGGCACAAGATCCAGACATTTAAAGGAGGAACCCACAGTGAGGGCCGGAAGCACTCGAGAGGTCTTCATTGGAAGAGGCACCTCCTGCCTTGGGCCTTGAAGCACACATGCAATTCGAATTCTGCTCCATCCGTGATACTTTATCTGGCCGGGGCAACCACCTTGGCAAGGCTTCTCCAGAGCCGTAACTGTGTCCACATCTCTGTTTTCCTGGCTACTGTGCCAAGATTCCAGCTTTCCCAGTGATCTTGTGAAAGCTGGCCAGCTTCACTGGAGCCATGTTACAGGGATGAGGAATCTGCAGCTTGGAGAGAGACAGGCCTTGCTGGAGGAGGCCAGTGTGCCTGCAGGACTGCCCACTGTGTGGCATGCTCCTGGCCTGAGGCTCTGAGCCTCCCTGCAGGGACCATGGAGCCAGAATACTGCTTTCCACCCCCACTCCCTGCTTTCCCGAGGAATGCTCTTACTCTTTAGGCTAGGCCTCTGAGACAGCAAAGCCACGCATAATTATCTGTCTCCAGTGACAGAGAAGCCCGAGGCCAAGGTCACCCTGCTGTCAAGGACCTGAGGGCTCATAGGCCTGGTGCCAGCCTGCTGCCCCGACTCAGTGGCCCTAACACAGGAAGATATGGTGGAGCAATCAGGGAATGGATCCCATTAAGTCTTGCCCGTCCATACAATGTAAGCCCACACCTGGCCACCCTTGAAATGCTGTGGCCAGGAGTGCAGAAGGAACATGTCTGGGAGAACAACGGATGTTGCTTACCCTGGCACTGCTGCTGGAAAGGTTAGGGAGCTGTTTGTTTTGGCTCTTACTGGGATGCGTAGCACGGTTACTCATCCTGCTACTCCACCTGGGTCCCTGGGCAATGCTTGGCAGCCAGAGCCTGTGCCATCCCACGAACCCCTGGCACCACCCTCCTGAGACACTCTGGGCTTGGTCCTCCCACCCTTCTTTATCCTGGGTGCAAGCACCACTGAGAACTTTCTAGACAGCGCTGTGTCTGTGCTGTGCTTGCTGGATTCTCTGTCTCACGCACTTGCAAGGACAAGTCACCTCCTGCCTCGCACACCATGGCTACCTCAGTGGTTTGCGAAGCTGGTAACTTTGGGCATCTCCTGCTTCAACCACCAGTGCATAGGTTTTGCAGCCTCTTCAGGCCTCAGTACCAGTACCTGTAAGACAGGAGTCAGTGTGCAGCCTCAGTCCCTCACCTACTTCCTCCTCTAGCTCCCTATCCCCTGGAGGGCTCCGGCCAAGGGTTACATGAAGCCCTAAAGGACAGCAGCCCAGGTCAGCTCGAGGGATTCTCCCCTTTCTCCCCAGGTTGATCCTGTGCAACTTCTCCCTGGCCTCAGGTCCCATCGTTCCTATCAATTCCTGAGGTCACAGATCCTTAAAAGGCCCTGCACAGAAGCCGGAGCCCCAAGCTCTGCTTCTCAGATAGCCCCAGATGAAGAGAATGGTTTGAGAAGTTCTCGGGCCTCTTCTCTGTGACCCAGGCAGGGTACGCTTCCCACCAATCCTGCAATGGGCTGGCCCAGTCACATTGGTATGCATCCTGCCTCCTCTGCCAGTCTCCCTTGGTTTCTTCCCTGTGCACGGGGCTTCCCCTGCAGAACTGCCCCAGGACTACCTGAAGCAATGTGCATAGGGCAGGGTACATATGCCTGGCCCCCAATAGGAGCTCCAGAGTCACCACCCACCACCACCTGAAGCCCAGACTGCCTGTGGCAGCAGAGGGAACCACAGACACCTGGACCCCCAAGCCCCCATCACCCTCCTCCACAAGCTTCAAGACCTAGCTCTAGCAGACTTGGCCATACACGCCCAGAACCACAGCCAGGATTCTGGCAGGTGCACAAGATTAACAAGTTGTGCATTTCCTGGTTGAGGTCATATGAGCACAACATGCTCCTTCTCTCCAGAAAGGCGGGAGAAGCCCAAGATCTCGGCCTCCTGCTTCTCCGACACTCTGGCTTACCCAAACCTCTAACCTCAGTTTCCCCACTGGGAGGCCTTGAGCTGCAGCGCAAGGGGTCTTCTCCATGCAGCAGGCCCCATTTTGGCTTGAAGAGCTCAGGGACCTACACCTTGTGCCTGGAGCCAGTGTCTAATCTGGAGGAGGGGGCCAATGGCCCTCAGGGACTTTGCTCTCACAGGACTCCCTGCTGCATCCCCATTCATCTCCAGCTGCTCCAGAGCTCTAGGAGTGTAAGAGGGCAGGAGAGAAGGCAAGAGTCTGGGACACTCCGGAGGCGGGCATGCATGGCAGAGGTCATGCACTGGCACTGCCGCTGGCCCATGAACTGAGGCTGCAGACTGCCTGACGCTCCCCTTTAGAGCCATTGACCCATAAGGGTCGTCCCTGAGTCAGCTACAAATGCTGCTCAGCCCACAGGGCAGCTCCCAATGGCCTCCCACTTCCTTCTCTCCTCCAGGCAGCTTTGAGGCCATGCATCTCCATGAGACTTTGGAATCAGTGCTACACAGGTCATATCCTTGGTGCTCACTTCTCAGGCTGGCTGCCCTGTCTTTCTAGCTCCATGCCCAGACCCAAGCTTGCCCACTCTGTGTATCTCAGGAGACGAGTGCCGAACACACCACTCCAGTGAGCTGCCCTGGCTCCTTCCAGGGCTTGTCAGGCTTTTCGGAGAATGTGCCCCAAGGCACTGGCTGGCCACCTCACGCTCCTCCCACCCACCGTGTCCAGATCCCCAGAGGCTGTGTCACCTTCTCTCACTGTGGGTCCCAGCACAGTCTGCTCCTGCTCACTCATCAGGATGTCTTCTTTTCTTTGACAGTGATTCCCTCCTCATCTTTCAAGACTTCAGGCTTAACCTTTAGGAAAACTAACCAGATAAGACACCTCTAGGCCAGGCCAGTCCTTCTCTGGGTCCCTCAGCAATGAAACTGTTTTCTTTACTCATCCTTTGTCTGCTCTTTGGATTCCAATCACTACTGGGCTCTTTGAAGACAATCCAAGAGTCTCCTTCATTCTTTGTGGGCTTATGAAAGTCTCAGAATGTAGTAGATCCCAGAGCATGTGTATAGGATGGGTGGAGGGATGGATGGATTGAACTATATCCAGGCTGGATATATTGCCTTACATCCTGTATGTTCAATAAAATACTCCGAAAACACTAAGATCAAGTTGAATTGAAAATCCCCCGTGAGGGACAATTTTTTCCTTGGGGCACTGTCTTTATTCAAGCCATGAACATTTACTGCTAGCCTTCTGGGTGCCCAAAACAGGAAGAAAATGAAAGGCCAGAGCCTGTCTGCCGAGGTTAGTCCCACCACAAGCAGACTATAGCACAGGGGATACTAACAGGAGGGATAACAATGGGGTTCAGGAGCAGCTTTGCCGTAGCAAATCCCTGGGCACCCCCTGGCTACTGCCCAAGGACCCGAGCACAAGACCCAGATGTCTCTGACACACGCGTCCCTCTGGGCAGAGAGCGAGGAGTGGTTAGACTTCAGGGTGCCCACCATGTGAATCCTGCCAAACCTCAGCCTGTGCCTGAGGCCCCCTGCATGGGCCAGGCCTGCACAGGCACTGGGCCTGCGAGGGATGAGAGCCATGCAGATCCTGCCTGCAAGGCCTGCCCCAGCAAGAGGCGGGCAGCCCTTCTCGCTCCACACTGAGCAGCCATCTTTGTATCTATCAGCACATGCTGGTCACACATAAGGACTGCAGTCGTGGGGATCTGGTGCACATGCACAGCACATCACAGTTCCTTTTATGTCTGCTTCTGCTTTCCCTCCGTCTCTCTATCCAATCTGTAGAACACCTGCCTCCCTGTCTCCTATTATCCACCTTTCATTTGGCTCTTTATTTCTATTTTAGGTCTATCGTAGAAGAAAAATCATGTAATATTTAAGCATCCGTGTCTGATTTACTTAACATTAGGGTCTCAAGATACATCCATTTTCCTACCAATGATCTGCTTAGCTTTCTTCATAGCAGAGTTATATTCTGTTGTGTTTAAATGCCATTATGCTTGTCCATTCATCTGTTATGGGCACGTGGGCCACCTCCAGGAGGTAGCTATAAGAATTGTGCTGCTACAAACATGGGCATGTATATACCTCTGTTAGAAGATGTCTTTAACTATTTGGAGACAATACCTAGAAAGGGAAAGCTGGGTGAAATGAAATCTCTAGTTTTGTCTTTTGAGGGAATCTCCATTCTGATTTCCATAGTGGTTGTGTTAGTTTACATTCCTACAACAGAGGGCTCCTTTGTCCCCACAGCCTCAAGACTGGCTACCAAGCTGGGCGTGGTGGCACATGCCTGTAATCCCAGCACTTGGGAGGCTGAGGCAGGAGGATCGGTGCAAGTTCGAGACCAGCCTGGGCTACCAAAGTGAGCTCAAGGCCAGCCTGAACTGCATAGCGAGACCCTGTCTCAAAAAAGACAAAAAAAAAAAAAAAAAAAAAAAAAGACTGGCTACCAAGCACATAGGACAGGAACCCCCACAGTTCAAGGGAGTGGTAGCCTGATGTGGGGACCACCCCAGTTAGAGTGCCATCTCTCCACAACCCGCACACGCACACTTGGCTGATGGCCGCTGGCCATGAGTAGCCCTAGGAACGGGATGGAAACTGCTCTCTGCCTGTGGCTAACGCCTTCTTCCAAAAAGTCCTTCATCAGAAAACAACCAGCTCAGTGCGTACTGCCACAGAACAGACACAGTGACACAGACCGTGCAGGGCTGCCAGAGAGTCCACAGTGCTTCTTGGCCTCCAGAGCACTGGCAGAAAAGTCTCCCACCATGGGCATTGCTGGCATGAGCCTGGCCAGTGTTTGCCTCTGTGACCTCCCACCTGACTGGTCGTAAGAGAAATAGTCCTCTGCTAGATGGTACAGCAAGGAGAAATACATTTGGCTTTAGATACTATGGTCAGTTCTTACCTTACGCCCATGGTCCCATGGTGACAGGATGGCTGCTGCCCTTCTACAACTCAGCCATGCTCCAGCCAGCAAGGCAAGGAGGGTGAGCGGCTAAGAGATCTATTCCTGGAAAACCTTTGTCCTTCCTGGGGGGCTTCTTCTTAACTCTTATGTCCAGAGCTGTCTACCTCTAAATGAGAGTGTATAGCAGAACAATCTTACCCTAGCATGTGGGGCAGAGGAAAGCCCAGAGGAACAGGAGTGGTGGATGGTGGGCAGGCAACCAGCAGAGTCCTCATGGTCAGGATGACAGCTTGCTTGGGGCAGGGCATCACAAGGGGCTCCACACTCCTCTCTGAAAAGGAAAGAAGCCCTGAACCTCATGTTTAAGGGAGCCCACAGCCTGTGCTGCTTCCACATTCATGGCATGGTTTTGGTTTGATTTGCTTGTTTTGCAGTTTTCCCATTGGTTTTGAGTCAGGATCTCGCTGTTAGCCCAGGCCAGCCTTGAGCTCACTCAGTAGCTCAGCCTGGCCTTGGGTGCTGGGTGCTCCTGATGTGGCCAGCGAGTGCTGGGGTCCAGGTATATGCCACTATTCGCTGCTCTGGTTCTGATTCTGAAGTCTTGGGAGCACCTCACAGGGGATATTAGAGACTTCAGACCCCCGGGCCATGCAATCTCCTGTTCCTCTGTCCTTGCAAAGCCACCCAGGGCCTCTCTAGAGCCCACTGGCCTGGTCCCCTGGCCAGGTAGAGAGCACTGGGAGGGCTGCTGTGATCTGGCAAAGGTGCCATGAGGGAAGAAGCCCGCTCTGCGCAGGGCACTGGGGCTGAGAAGACCTGGTCAGGAAGAGGGGACCTCCTCTTCCCCAGGCTAAGGGGTTCTGCGCACTGCCCCTCAGACCTCTCAGAGCCGCCTGCCACCTGTGCTCACAATTCCGGGCCTCCCCACACAGCAACATCCTAGGCACAAAGGCAGCCTTTGGGGCGCAGCCTCTGTGCCATATCTGAGCCCTCCTCCTGCCTCAGAGCTGTTCAGTGATTCCCATAATTCACACATGAGTAGTCAGTGACAGGCAGGTGGTGGGTCCATCTGCAGGCATCGGATGAAAGTGATTAAGCTATCTCTCCACTGCAGACTTCTCAGAGGCTTCCCTGTGCACAGGTGTGGGATGCCTGACAGGACACAGCACTGGGGCCGGAACTCAGGGCCTTGCACACAGTAGGCAAGCATTCCAGCCCTCCAAGCCCACATGCCTAGCCCCCAACAGTGAGCTCCTGCATCCATTCACGGAGCTCACACTCTGCTGAGGGCAGGTGCAGCTCTACTTTCCATCTTTCACTTACTTGATGCAAAGTAGACTCTGGTTAGAGGTGTGCAGCAGGGTGTGAGTTAGGGACACTCTGGGATTTAACAGGGGGTAGGGATAGGAGGAAAGAGGGTCAGTCTCCTAGGAGGCCTCCCAGGCAGCTATGGGTCTAGGATGCTCTGTAGAGTGGTCCCAGGCCGGGACAAGGGGCCATGTCCCTAGGAAGTATCGTTGGGCCTCTTCTGCCCAGGAAGGAAGCAGAGCTGTGGGCCAGGGCACTCTCTGACCCAGTGCAGTGCCTGGAGAGGCTCAGGCAATCTGTCAGGGGTGGGTGGGCCCCTAGGCCTCAGTCCTGAGCAGGACCAGGCAGGTGGCTCTTCCAACACCCTCAAAACCCTGGCAGGAAGAAGAGTGTGGGTAGAGGAAAGGGTGCTGACCCTGTAGCCAAGTCCCAAGCAGCCGCTCCTGCAGCTTGGCCATTTCTTCAGCCTTTGAAGGTGAGCTGGGGTATAGCTCTACACTGACATGGCATGGGCAAGGCTCTGGGTTGAGCTCAAATGGAAGAAAATGAAACAACATGCAGGCTGAGGTGAGGTTAATCATGTCAGTGCTCCGTGGAAGGCTTCGTGGAAGAGGTGACACCTGAGCTGAGAGTGGCAGTGGGGCGAGTAGGGGGTGCCTGGCAAGATGGAGACAGCTGCTTGGCCAAGAGCACCACAGCGACCGGAGGGAGGCCTTCAGGGGATTTCCAAGGGAGGGCCTGACATGGCGTGGGATGGATCTGGACAGTGGGCCAGGGCAGGTGGCCGAGGGCCCTCAGGAAGGGCTCACAGAGGCTCCTGCTGGGACTGCTGCAGGAGGTTGGCCTGGATCAGGGCATTCGACCTCATGTTGGTCAGCACTGCTCAGAGCTCAGGATCCCTGCCAGCCTGATTTTACATATAGGAAAACTGGGCACAGAGAGGCTCATAACCTGTCCCCCGCCACCCAGCAAGCAAGTGGTACCAGGCCATGTGGCTTCAGAACCTTTGCATCCTCTACCTCAGGAACATCTCAGTCCTACCAAACCTTCCCCTGCCAGCCGGGTGGCAATGTCACCAACCCAAAGCCTTTGAGACTCCAAGCCCTCAGAGAAAGCTTGTCTTCCAGCAACAGCAGAGCTGGTGCCAAACCCCAGGGTGGTGGCTGTGGGCCAGGGACATGGTCTGGCCCCAAAACATCACAGAGCAATTTGTAACACCTTTGAACTGCAACTAGAGCAGCTAAGAGAGGCAGGTGAAGGCCATGAAGGTGGACAAGTGCCAGATGGCCCCAGGGAACCAGCAAGGCCCCTATGCCTCCACACCCCTGTCTGAGTACCCACCTGCTCACCTTAGGTACTGCCTAGGCTTTAATGAGGTTGGAGGGCCCAGCACAGCCAGCCTGGCCAGTTCTGTCCATAACCCCTTCAACGCCCAAGTCCACACCCTGCTGGTGCCCCAGCCTCCCTTCCTCCTCACCCTCAGTTGTTCTGAGGGCTGGGATCTCATGCCCATGGGCACTCATCTCCCCTCCCTGCCCCCGGAAGTGGCTCCGACTGCCCTGAACACAGTCAGCTCCAGCTCTGCAGACTCCCTGAGCCATGCCTACCTCTAAGCAAGGCTCTGGCTCCCATGAGGCCTGCTGATGCTTCCTAAACTTGTGACTTAACTGTTCATCTCTCTTGTGGCTTTGGCAAAGAGGGCCAGAGCACTTCCATGTGCCTTTGCAGGTGGGCCAGGTCCCAAGAGGTCCTCAACACATACCAGGGCTCCCTGGCATCTGGGGAAGAAGATACACTGGCAGCTGAGGGCCTTCCAGGCTAGTGAATGATGACGCCAGGCTTACCTGGGGGCTTTGGAGGCCTGCTGTACGCAAAACCCCTCCTTCCCACTGGAACTTCTACAACCTTCGAGGACGGGGCTGAGGGTCAGAGGGCCCAGGACCTTCCTGGGCCCTCACACCAGCTGCGTGGGGGTTTGAGCCCAGGTGTGAGTAATCTACACCCAGGTGCACCAAGAACGTGGGAAGGTGAGAAGAGACAGTGCCAAGTGGCTGAAATAAGACACACAACAGGGGAGGTGACAGAGAGAAGAGGTGACTCATCAAGACACATCACAGGTTACAAAACAGAGCGGCTCCTGCCAGCCACTCACTCAAATCATTCTTTGCTCTTCCTACCGGGCCCATCCGCTCCCCACTCCCTGGCTGCTGAGAACGTTCTGTTCTCACTGAACCTGTCAATGAGCAGGACAGCTCGCTTCTCTGGCAGACGGAGGGCCCTGGCCAACTGGGATCATCAGCTCACACAGGACCCAGGGGGGCCAGACTAAAGAGCACCCTGAGCCCACAGAGCTCCAGGCTCCCCAGGGTTCTGGGGGCAAGCTCACCTGGCCTTGGTCCGCCTCTGTAAGGGGTGCTGCCGGCTCTGTACATACATCTTCTCAAGTCCCCTGGGCACACCCTGGCCATCCGTACTCACCGGCCTCTCTTTACCTCTGCTGCCCACACGACACCAGGCTTGGCCCCTGGGATGGCACCATGATCCTCTCCCTATGCAACCCAAATCAGAGGACTGTGTTGCAGCAGTGGCCTAGTGGGGCTGGGATCTTGGTAAGCTGGGGTCCATAAAGAATGGCCTTGTTTAGAGGAAATCTGGGGGCCTGAGAAGTGAAAGGGCTTAAGGCTGCAACTCATCCTACGTCCTCTCCGGAAAAGTTTATAAGGGATGGCATTTTATTGAACCTGAGTGAATCGCACTGAACATTTACTGTGCTACTTTTGATTTTTTTTTTTTTTCTGGCTGCCTGAGGCTGCTTTAATTAAGGGCAGGTCTCACACTCCATGTGGGGCTGGGGATCGAACCTCAGTCCCCGGAGCCTGAGAGCCTTTACCAAATCATGTGCTTTAACCAACGGAGCTACCTGGTGAGCCCCCTGAAATTTTGTTAGATTGAAATTACTTGTAGGGGTTGAGGTATAGCTCAGCGGGTCTGTGTGAAGCCCTGTGTTCAATCCCAACACAAGGGGAAGAGAGAGAAAAGAGAGAGGAGGACTTCAAAGATAAGTCTTAAAATAAAAATTGTAGAAAATGGAGTACTGAGTTTTAAAACCCTCCCACACTCAAGCCTCATATCCAGAAAGCACCCCGGCCCTTAAAGCTGGAGTGGACCCCTTCCCGCCTCTGCTACCCCACGCTGTTCTCCTGGCTGCTTCCCCAAGCAGGCACGGGGCATGTGCGGATGGAGACAGAGCTAATCCAGAGATTCCTCTCTCCCGCTCTGTGCCTAGGCTCCACAGCCACCGGGCCTCAGAGGCTGCAATGTACCAGAGCAGGTGCAACCGCGTCCTGGGCACAGGGACCAGTGCACCCTGCACCCTCCAGGACCCTGCATTCAGGGCCACTCATTGGAGCCCTGAGGCCAGGCCTGCCCAGTCACCTGACCACTGGCAGCTCTCTCAGGAGCCTAGGCTGTGCTATCCCTCCCTCTAGGCGACTAGGAAGGAAACATAGCAGGGGCAGAGGGGCCAAGCAGATGGGCACACAGCTTCCAGGACCTCTCTGTCTGCCTTAGGTAGGAGCTGAGGGATGAGGGGAACCAAGGGAGGTCCAGTGTTGTCATTTGTCCCTCCATGATCACTTTTCTGTTTGGAATCTCCTCAAGAGGAGCAGAGCTGTAACACAGGAAACAAAGCGCACATCCCAGCCCTCCCCAGGGGGTCTGTGATGCTTCTAGCCTGCTGTGGCATCGTGACTTAGACTAAGGTGGGGGACAGATAGAGAGTGAGGGTGGACAGGGCCTGAGAGGGGATGGTGATGCTGTCTACTCAGTATGCTGTCCGAGTCACACCAGGCAAGGCCTATGAGGCATGAAGGGAGCAGGTTGGAGATGGAGGAAGATTGTCCCAGCCAAGAGCAGCAAGGCCAAAGGCCCTTAGGAAGAGCACAGAAAGAGGCTGGAGGCTAGGGCTGAACACCCCAGCCTCCAATCCCACCATAGTCTTTCCCAAAATCTATCCCTCCTGAGCCCCTGAGGGGTATTTGTTGTGACCAGCAGGGAACACACAAGAGACACCTCACTTCTGAGATCCTGGGGGTAGTTCCTTCTTTGCAGGTGCTTAGGATAAGGTCAGGGTCTCGTACCTTCTGGACAAGGGCCCTACCACCAAGCAGCAAGGGTCCTCTGTCTTCTCAGCCCTGATTCCAAGGGTGTTAAGAAGTATGTGTGCCAGGAAACGGGTGAATACCCAATACATGTTTCACAACATCACAGTGGGCTTTGGTGCAGGACAGAAGAATCTTTCAGCCTCTTGAAGAGGCCACCTGTGTTATTCTATCTATGGCACTGGGGTGAGCTGGGACCCCGTACGTACTAGGCAAACCCTTGGCCCCCAAGCCAGCTCTCACCCTCATGGTTCCTTTGCTGAGGCCCTGGTAGCTTTTCTGATGTGTCTAGGGGCTCTGCTGGGACCTTGGGAGCTAAGGACAACACTGCATTCTGCCTGGCTTGGAAGCAGTCCTTGGGACCACCTGCAGTGCTGGCCCCCACACTCTGTCTGGTTTGTGAGAAGAAGAGTGTTATGGTTTATGTCTAGTTGTCCCCCCAAAGCCTCATGCAGTCATGGGGTGGGGACTTCTTTAGATTGAGACTTGATCCATGATCCAGTGGGATTATGTGATTTAGTACTGATCTAGAGTTTGAGACTTAATCCATGATCCCTGGGATTATGTGTTTTAAGTACTTCTGGGATTATGAGTGTAGCCTAAGATGGATAGGCTAAGGCAGAAAGCCTGATGTAATTTAAAAAAGAGAGACAGAGAGACAGACTAGGGCTATTGCTATGCTGACCTGTTTGGTTGGCTGCTTCTGTTGCGATTGTTGCTGTTCTGCCGCCATGAACTGGATGCTCTCTGCCCTGTTCCACTCAGCCTTGGGCCAGCCGAATATGGACTGAAATCTCCAGTAACTGTGAGCTAACTAAACCTTTCCTTCCTTCATTTTGAGTTTCAGGTATTTGTCCCAGCAAGGAGTAAAGAGTAACTAAGATGGGGGGAGCTGAGTATGGTACATGGGAAACAGCTATGACTACCCCTAGTGAAGGGCCCCAGAGCCCAGGCCCAGAGTACACACAGGTAGATCCACTCCTTAGCTGGCCCAGGTGCCGGCTGTGGGTTTCTTGGGCGGCAGCTGGACAAGTGCTCTCGGACCGGGCTCCAAGCACACCAGCAGGCAGGAGACCAGGAAGGCAGATGAGTCCCTCGCTCCCCTCAGTGGGAGCCTTCTTGTTTTGTGGCCACTCAGGTAGAGCAGCATTGGTGAAGGACCATGGGAAGCAGCCATTGTCTGGCATGGAGGGAAGCCACTACATCTCCTCGCTCATGGGGCAGCATGTGACCCACACGTGAGTGCTGCCACAGTCAGCATGTTGAAAGAACCAGAAGAGAGGTGAGTGCAGGAAGCGGAGGCGGCCGAGGTGCCTGGACTGCAGGAACCCCTGGCACTCAGCTTATACCCTGGGGCAGGCCCTTTTCTTGCAGAATGGCTCGTTTCACTGACTGAGCTCTTCCTCTTTTGTCAATCTATCTTATTTGTGCAACCTACCACATGTACAAAAACAGGTCCGAAACACACACAGTTCAATGCCTTATCACAAAGCCAAAGCCCATGAGGTCACCACCTGGTCCAGAAATAGGCACCCCTGTGTGCCCCTGGAACTGTGGCCACAGTGGCCCATTCTTGTGACATTCAGGTACTTGGGGCCTTGCCCTTCCCCTGGATGTCCCCTTAGCGTCCTCAGGCATCACCTCTGGTGGCTCGTTCTCCCGGCTTCACCACGGCACGGTGGCCCCCGCCCTGCCCTGTCTGGCAGCCATCCTTTCCATGCAGTTGTCACTCTCTGGGACCAGAACTTCACTGGTGTCTATGCCGCAAGTGGTGGCTGGGCCTCAGCTGCTCTGGAACCAGCCACGCCTTCACTGTGAAGCACTGGGCGAGGTCCTGGGACTGAGGCTCCTGCACCTGGGCCCCTCCCAGGTTTCGCACTGTGAACCTCCTTCGCCCGCACCCCTCTCATGCTCGGACACCCTTGATTAATATAAAAAACTGGCCAACATCATGGAAGTGTTCCTCGGTGTTCTCACCCTAGCAAGTCCTTTAACTTGAAGATTCTGTAGCCAAGCAAGAATCTGCAGCCAAGCAGGGGTCATCCAGAAACTCACCACTTGCCGATGGCATCCAAAGTGAGGTGGTGGCTCACAGCTCTGACCGGTAAGCCCTGGGGCTGGCCCTAACTCCCACTGGGTATCCAGAGAGTTGGAGGATGGGCAGGTGCGGGGCATGAGGTCCAGGGGAAGCAGAGTGCCTTCCCTGCTCACTTCAGGACATGGGCAGCCGGCGTCCACTTCAGAAAGGATGGGCCACCATGTCACCTGTAGCCCTCAGATGCACTGCTTTCCTTCTGTGGAGCTCAGTTTCCCCAGTAGCAGCAAAAATAACAATGCAGGAGCATTTGGCCTGGCCCAGTTTTCATGCCTGCCACACACAGCCTTTTCAGAAATCTGTGGCCTGTTGCCTCCAGGCCTAGCCTATGGCCACAGCTCTGGGGTTTTTTGTTTGTTTGTTTGTTTGTTTTTCTAGTTTTTATGGGTTTTCTTGCAGTACTGGAGGGGAAACTCGGAGGCCACTAGCATGCTGTACAAGCACTCTACCACATCCCAGCAGCCCTTTGTAGTTTGAGACAGGGTCTCACTAAATTCCTAAGCTACTCAGGGTAACCTCAAACCCTAGAACTTCCTACCTCAGCCTCTTCAGGCTGTAGTGCACATGCCGAAGGTGCTTCTACAGCCTGTTTCCTTCTGTGCTACTTTGCAGGAGTCGGCATGCAGCGCACAGCCCTGACAGGCTTCTAGGTCCCTTGTAGCAGGGCTTCTCTGGGACTGTGGGACCTGGTTCTGGTGGCCATTCTGCCACCAACTTGTGTCCTGCGGGAGTGGTGTCCTCCCAACTAGCCTCCATGGGTTCTGTGCCAGACCGTCAGGACTGGAAGCAGGGCCTTGCCCTCAGCCCCACCCACCAGTGGGCCCTGTGCGCCCAGCCCAGCCCCAGCTCTGTTTTGCATGCAAACATTCAGGCCACGGGGGTTTTGGAAACGCGCAGGCCCTTTTGTCTTTCCAATAACAACACACCTTTTTTTCTTAAAGGTATCAGTGCACACTCAGGTTTGTCAGGCAAGCAGGGTTCACATGAAGATTCTGAAGGAAGCAGAAGTCCACGACGAGCCCCCCTTTGCTGTCATCTCCCCCAACAGCTCTGAGTGAAAGGTCACCAGGAGCACCTGGCATGGCAAAGGCCTGCTGAGCTGGAGCACAGAGAGATGATTGCATGCCACAGCGAAGACGGAGTGAATTGGCGCCAGACCCAAAGACAGCCTGCATCTCACCTTCACGTCCTCCTCCCTCTTTCCTTCTTTGGTTTTCTCTCCTCTCCTCTCCTCTCCTCTCCTCTCCTCTCCTCTCCTCTCCTCTCCTCTCCTGTTCTCGCTGCCTCTCTCTTCTTCCTTTTCTTCTTTCTTCCTCGGTCCCTCTTTCTTTGTTTTTCTCCCTTCCTGTCTTCCTCCTTCCCTCCCTTCTTCTTCTCTTCCTTTCTTCTCTTTCTCTCCCTATTTTGAACAATATGATTATATAATTCATACCTTCTTCCCCTACATCCTCCTCAAGGAAAGGCCTTCTCCTTCCTTTCCTTCCTTCCTTCCTTCCTTCCTTCCTTCCTTCCTTCCTTCCTTTCTTCCTTCCTTCCTTCCCACTGTGGCAAACAGTGCTGGATCTATAGCTAGACTGAATGGCCTATCTACCCACTGACCCAAGCTGTGGCAGGGACATGTGAGTGTCCCCTTCTTGACATCATTGAGTAGCAGAAAGGGGCACCACTCCCCTCTCAGGCCTGGCCCCAGGAAAAGCCCCTCATCCCTCAACCCTACCTTCATCTGGAAGAAGCAAAAGGGTAGCGGAGGTTCGAAGGCCCCCCAAATGTCAGAACTACACAGTGGAAGGAACGGGGTCCTTGAGTGACCTCCCAGAATGCAGCCCTGTCTGGTGACATCGACCTGAGATGGTAGGAAGAGATAAATCCACGTCATGTAAGGCTATGAGGGTTAGGTTGGCTTTGCGGGTTGTAGCACTTCAGCCGGCTCTCCGCATCCCCTGGCCCGCATCTGAGAATCCAACCATAGGAGAGAAGGTGGCTAGGGACAACTTGCAGCTGCACTGAACAGGCAGTCTGCCTTTATCTGTCATCATCTCGTGCAGATCACGGACTGATATTCTTTGTCACGAGCCCTCTAGGGCTGATCTAAAGTGCAGGAGAATGTGGGTGACCGGCAGAGGAGGCTCCATTTCCCATATAGGACTTGAGCACCAGTGGGCCTGGGTGTCCCTGCGGATCCTGGCATAGATCTCATGGATCCTGGCCTCAACCTTATGTGGCCATAACACAAGAGTCTTTCACGATTTCCAAAATACTTACTTCCAACTTAATATCTTTTTCTTTCTTTTTAAAAAAAATTTCATGTACTTGGTACAGGGCCTCACTACACAGCTCAGACTCATAATGATCCTCCTGTTTTCAGCCTGCCCAGCACTGGGATTACAGGCATGTGCCACCACGACCCATCTTGGTGGTCATGGACCCAAGGCTGGGATGACGTAACATGTGGTCCTGGGGATCAAACCTCAGTCCCTGCACTTGCCTAAGCTGGCACTTAGTCTGCTGAGCTATCTTGTTGGCCTTCTTTTTCTAATAATTATTGTACTGGTATTATTTCAGAGTCTCGGGAGCTTTTTTTTAAATATCATTTGTTTGGAATACTTTACAGGCTGTTTCATTAATCCGCAGACCCGGGCTTTACTCTCTAAAGTCACCAGTAACAAATAAAATAGTACTCAAAATACTACTTAGAACACATGCTGCCCAGACCACTCATGGTCCCTCTCCTAAGGTCAGATTTATTCCAAAACATAGACGTCCCTCTCCATGGGGCTCAGGGGACAACGCCAGCCAAGGGTCAGGACAAATCTGGGGAGATTCCTCCAGGCCCCTTCGGGGACAGGGCTACTACTCAGTGATAGTGACATGATAGCTGGGGAAAAAGAAAGCCGGTTCTCCCTGCTGGCCAGTTCCAACAGGCCAGCCCTTGGGGCAGGGTTTTCAGGAGAGTGACAGTGGCTGTAGTGGAGATTCTGGAGCCTGATTATGTTGTTGCTAGTACTGAGAATTGATCCCAGGACCTTTGCACTGAGCCATTTCCTCAGCTCATTTTTATTTTTTATTTTGGGACAGGATCTCACTGAGTCACTAAATTTCCTGGGCTGAGTTCCAGCTCACAGTCCTCCTCCTCAGCCTCATATAGTGCTGGGGTTACAGGCACACACAAGAGCAGCCGGCACCCTTCGGTATCTGTTTGTGTGAATGATGACATACATAGTTTTTGATCTTCAGAGAACTTATCTCAAGTAAGGATGACTCCTCCCCTTTTGAAAAAAGGACTGGAGGCCAAGAAGATGAAAAGCCACAACTATTGGGTGTCTCAGCCATGCTTCCCTTCAGCAGCCAGGCTCAGAGCTGTACTTGGTGGGCACCAAAAGGACAAGGGCCACAGAAGAGTAGGACATCGTAAGGAAAGGACATCCCACAAGCTGCCCCAAGGCCTGGGCACCTAAGAGGGTAGGTGCTGGGAGAAGCTTGGCACCCAGAGTGAACAGGAGGCTAATGGTAGGTGCTGAGGCCCAGGGCCGTCAGCAAGGTCAGCAGAGACATGCTCAGCTGTGAGGAAGATGCCAGTCAGTGATGCAGAGTTCCCTGGGCAGCCCCAGCCCCCCAGCTGACAGCTTAACTGCAAGCCCCATTCCAGCTGCCCAGTTCCAGAGAGGCTATCAAGGCAGTGCTGGGGCCGGGGGATGCGTCACACATCCCGCCTGAAGAGCCCAGGACACACATGTGTCCTACATGGCCTCCAGCCTCCTTTCCAGCCAGGAATAATATCTTCTCCAGCATGCATTCTCTCCACACCTTCAGCCCCTCTGCAGCCTCCCAGGAGCCCCATAGTGCAAGGCAAAAGACAGTCTTGGGAGCAGACATGTTTGCAGGACCAGCTCTGTGGCCTGGAGGAGACTTCCTCCCTCCAGCCTCAGCCTCGTCCTCCTCCTGGGTAAAGTGGAGACTTTAGCAAACTGGTGAGGTCACAGAGAGGAAGACTTTCGCTGTCTCTGCCTGGGTGCCTTGTGGGGGTGGGGTGCCAATTAAGATGGCAAAGGTAGCCCAGAAGGAGAGAGCCTGGCTCTTTATCACATATGGGTGTTCACATCAAGCTGGAACTCAAGAATGTGGTTAGAGTCAGGACCTACAAATCATCTTACCGGGAAAGGAAGAGAAGAAAGGTGCTTGTTGGTAAACGAGTTGCTTTTATAGTGAGGATAAAGGGCCCTTAGGAGACTAGAGAGCAGATAGCTAGCGCATCCGCCCCACCGCGATGCTGCCTGGCAGCCTCCTGACTCCTCTCTGCGATAGCAGGGACTGAGGACAATGGGTTCAGGGGACACCAGCTTGTAGGAAGATAAGGAGAGTCTTGAAGAACAAAAGCGAAGCCCTCCACGTGGTCTGCGGCCTATGGGCACAGGGAGGCCCCCGCTGGGGGAACTCTGCCCAGGCACTTTACCAGACTGGGGCTGGCACTCAGGACCTTGCACGCTCAGTGAGTGCCCCACCCCAAGCTGCACCCCAGCCCTTCTCAGGCCCTCCTCAGGCTGAGCCTTCAGTGACCCTCGCCCAGCTAGGGACCCCCCCACAGGCTCCCGCACACTCCTGTGAACTGTCCTTGGCCCCGTATCCACTGAGCCCTTGTGCTGACACTCACTGGGGTGTCAGCACATGCTGGTGCTCACACCCAGGCGCCCCTTCCCTGTGGCCATCGGGCCTCACCCTTCACTTGCCAGTCACCGGCTTGCCATCACTCACTCATGCACAGACACTCCTGGCAGGCTTCTCCCTGTCACGCAGGGACTGATGACAGTGGGGCCTTGGGCTGACCCCTCTCTGTGCTCCAGGAGCTAGCTCTGCTCAGGGAGAAGCAGACAGATAAATGGACAGTCACAACCTAGACACAGACGCTATGGGGGACCCAGAGCAGTAGCTCAGAGGGACAGGGGAGCCTGGCTAGCTGCACTGGTGCCAGAAAAAGGAAAAATGGGCAGGAGGAGAAACAGAAGGAAGGAGAGGAGAACTGGACCCTCTTTCTCCTCTCTGACAGGACCTGGGCCCCACCCTGCCCCTCCAAGTCAGCCTCTGGCGCTATCAAGCATCACAATAGCTTGTTCTGCCGATAGGATTGGCCCTTTTCTCTTGCAGTTGAGTTTAAATATTGATCCTACCCAATCAAGGATGGTCAAGGTTCAACCCTGCCAGCTCTGGAAGCTGGCCAGCCATTGGGTCTGGGGAAAAGCAGCAGGAAGCTGAGAAGGGTAGAGAGCCAAGGACATGTCTGGGCTCAGGTTGGTCCCAGCCCTGCCCTAACGTAGGCAGAGCTGTGTCCAAGCTGAGCTCTGCAGTAGTCCCACCTGTCCCCACGCAGCCTGTACAGCTACAGCCATAGCTCAAGGGAGGACTTGCTCACAGGCTCCTGCCTGAGGACATTGCCTTGCCTGGCATTTTAGAGCTGCCCCAGACTATACGACATGGATGGCTTTCCTGCATGCTATAGGCCGGCCCTCCCCGATTCCTTCAGTTAATGGGGTCTGGCTGTCCTGAGTCAGCTTTTGGGGGGCTCAGGTAAGATCTCTAGCCTACCTCGCAGAGTCCTCAAATCACCTCTGGTTCTCCCTGGGCACTACCATAGACAGGGACAGTACAGCCACTGTGACTGAGAGCTCCTAGGACTCCATGTGCTATGTGGCTGCTGGCCGAGCCTACAGCAGGCAGAGGTAGAAGGCTGGCGGCCTTCCTGCCTGAAGCAGCAGCTCTGTCAGCCCCAAGGGCCCAGCCCCACTCAGTACCCTTAGCTGAGGACAAGATCCCAGGGCTGTGTGGTGGCTCCTCAGTCTCTGGGTGACCCTGATCTTGATCTTCTCTGTCCCCTGCTCTCTGCCCACTGCAGCTCTCTCTGCTCACTTTCCCAGGGACTCTCTCTCCTCCTGGGGTCTCCCAGTAGAAGGCAGCTGTCAGGGAGTGTGCTCCCCAGCAGAAGCCAGGGCACCCCACATAACCTAAGGCAATGCCAATCCTCAGGCCCAGCCCAGCCTACCACAGCGACAGGTGGGAGGCTGAGCTGGGGCCCAGCCCTGTGTTCTGCTTTCACCTTTGGTTCTGTTTTGCAGTCCTGGGGACAGAAATGTGGACCTCACGCTGTAGCTCCTAGGGAGCTGCAGCCCAGCTGGGCATCACCTCAGTGGCACTCCTGGACTCACTGAAGTGTCTAGACACAGGATGGCATCTGAGGTGCAAACTATGGATGAAAGCCTGCTTGGGGTGGGAGGAGGCTCATGGCAGAGCCCTGCCTGGCATGCAAGGCCCCGAGTTCTGTTCCCAGTAGAGAGAGAGAGAGAGAGAGGAGTGTGCAGCAAGCTGAGCAGAGATGGGCCTGTGGGTGCAGGGCACAGGAGCCCAGGAGCCCTTCAGTCTTGGCTGGAAGGTTTCTGAGCAGGGCAGAAGCTGCCAGAGGGCAGAGCTGGACTAGGAAAGGGGCTGAGGCGCCATCCCTGACCTCCACAGGTGACGAGGGGCGGGGGCATCATGCCCACATATATACACACACCCATATACACAACATTGATAATAGCCAGAAGGTGGGTGCCAGGTATCTACTGATGGCTGAACCCACAAAATGCTGCCTAGCCACACAGGGAAATACGATTCAGTCTTGAAGAGGGAGGAGTCTGAGGATGCCTGCTACAAATTAAGGCAGAGAGGAAAAGACAAGTACTGTACAATTCCAATAGATCACATACCTTGGGTCATCAAACTCATATGGACAGAAGGTGGATGGCAGCTGCTGGGGACTTGGACAGGGGGATAAAAGCTTAGGGTTTCATGGGTACATGGTTTCACTGTTGCACAATGAAAACCTGACTCTTTACAGAGGACAGTAATGGCTTCCCAAGGGGGAAAACAATGCCACCAACTGTGCACCTAAAAAAGGGAAAGAGGCAGAGCTCATGTCTTACCACAGTTTAATCAGCAAAACAACTCAAGGCCTGAGCCACAGGGGTTTCTTTCAAACAAGTTTTATTTGCATTCTTCTTTTTTTTTTTTTTGAAAGTGTTCAACATTTTATTAAGTTTAAAACTTCACATGTATGATATACTAAGAAACAGAAATGTCACTCCTCAAACAACATATCACTGGGTTGTAAAAGTTGTGGAGCATCTACTGATTTCCTGTGAAGTAATTGCTGCGTTCACAATCTTGGCTTTGAGCTGAGAGTGTGTATCTTCTCTCTCGCCGAAGCATTCCTGAATGAGGGCCTCAGCAGCCCAGGAAGTCCCTGTGCTCTTGTGCAGTTGTAACGCTTCAATTCTGTCAACTCCACTGAGCCCCGCTACCCGAAGACACAAGCTGTCCTTGTCACTCTGCTTCTGGGCAGCTTGGAGGACAGATGAGATGATACCGAGGATGATAAGGATAATCCTCACATCTGGGAAAGAGGGCAGATCCGGCAGTGGCCCCAGGATTCCCATGAGAATGAGCTGGAACAATTGGTCCCCAGAGGCCCCCCTTGTGAAGTTAGACACTGTCCAGACAACTTCTCTCTGAACTTTGCACTGCCCATGCCATAGCAGAGTCATCAAAGAAGGCAGCAAATTCTGAGGGATCAGCTCCTGGATTTGATGGCAGGGCCCAGCGGCCACATGGCTCAGGGTCCAGGTTGCTTCCTTCTGGACGGAGGTCTTCAGGTGTTGCAGGAGCTGGGGCATCACCTTCAGCATGCCTGCATCAGTGGCCACCTGGGTTTGGTCATCTGTCCCTAAGACAATGTTCCCCATAGTGTGGAGAGAAGGGGTCATGATGCTGAATTCCGAGCTGGTCAGGAGCTGTACCAGGCTGGGTGGGACCCCTGTTTCAATCACTAGGGCAGTGTGCTCAGTGCAGCCATCAGTGAGGTAGGACCGGGCCCAGCAGGTCTCTGGGAGAACTTCATTACCCTTATGCTGTAGGAGGTGGGAAAGCATGGGCAGCATTTGCTTCACCGCGTTCCCGTGAGGGAATGGGTTCTTGTATTGGCACAAGTCGGGCAGGGTCCACACGATGTTCTGTAGAAATGTGACTAGCATGGGTGATGAAAACAGGGCTGACAGATGAGGGATGATATTGCTGGAGATAACTGCATCTCTGAATTCGGGGCCAACACCGGCTATGTTAGCGAGCGCCCACACTGCCTGCTCACATACCATTGCACTGGGGGAAGGAAGACATGAGCTCAAGGAGGGGTGGAACGGCGCCCCCTTCACAACTGCTTGGGTCTGCACTGAAGTGCCTGAAGCAGTGTTGGTCAGAGCCCAGGCTGCCTCAAACTGCAAACAGGGGTGATGGAATACTCGCAGGAGCTCCACTAGCCTGGGGATGACCCCTGACTCAACAGTCCTCTTGAGAGGAAGACTCTTTTCCCAGGACAGCATTTTCCTGATTGCCTGGGTGGCCTTGAAGCATACCTCAAAATCTGAGCCATTTATACTGCTGACGATTTTATCCATCGTGAGACTGACCTCTCTGGCTGTGTTCTTAGAAATGGGGTGAGGAGAGGTAGGTGATGTTCCTTCTCTGTAAAGCCTGCTCATCTTTCTTGGTCTTCCTGAGCTCCACGCCGAGTGCAATCCTGTGTCGTCGCCTCACAGATACAACTTTCCCTCAGTATTTAAGTAGCTTCAGCCTCCCTTTAGTGTTGCCCAGGGCTGCCATGTTAACTGAAGAAAATTGCCTGGCAGACAGCCACCTTATTTGCATTCTGAACAAAGCACAGACCCTACAGATTTCTCACCTGTGCAATAGTACCGGGACAGAGGAACACATACTTTATTTTGGGTACAAGAACAACCTGGTAGGATGCCGATTTCCATCTCAACAGCCACCTCCCCACGGCCTGGCCCTCCCAGGTAGGCAACCCACCCTTAGGAGAAAATCACCCAATCTACAGGAAGGAAGGTAGGCTATGTCTGAAGAAAGAAACCACTTCAAGTACACTAACATTAGAGGTCACAGGAACCAGATCCTGCACAGCAAGGAGAGGGCTGGTGGGAGGAGCAAGGAGAGCCCTCTTCACATCTGTCTTTAACAACCAAGCTCTGCTTAGGTCTCCCCTATGGGGCGCACTCAGGTGTGGGGCTTTCCACTTGTGGCCTCCGCTTAGTACATGTTGGAGTACTCCCAAATGCAGCATGAGAGATGCTCAATCTGCAGTAATTGTGGGGCTCCTGCCCTACACCTGACTTCTCCATGTTCACTTCCTTGCCTGGAAAACTAGGCTCTGGGAGACTGGTCCTACAGATCTAGAGAGAGAATCCAGTGACAGCTGAACAAACACGGATGTGCGCCCAGCCTGCCATGGGAGACCAGTCTGCAGCCGTTGCTATGCCCCATACTAATGGAGGATTGAGTCACACAGCCACAGTTGGCACTTGAGGGCAAATGGAGGAGTCCACAGGGGATAGGCATACCATAGGGGACAGGGCCACCCCATCTGGACATAGGGCCACCCACATCCAAGGGGAGGCATAGCTGCACAGCAAGACCCATGGAGAGTAGGGAGGGGTTCACAGACTCTAGAGAAACAAAAAAGTCCACAGAGTTCCCACCAAGAGGAGGGAAGCTCAGAATCCTGCAAGGGTGGCTCCTGGGCACACAGAACCTGAGCCACAGAAGGCAAGCCACAGAAGGCCATTCATCTGATTGCATCTCCTCCTTCTGAGCTCATTCAAAATAGTTTTCACTATTTAAGACTGTCCTTAGTGCCCTGGGACTTTTTGTTTAAATAACTTAGAAGGGCCACAGGGTGGCATGGGTCTTGCTCAATAACCATGAAACTTTTTCTGTTCAGGGTTAGAGTAAATATTTTCGGTTTTAAGGGTCAACAGGCATAACTGATCATTACATTGGCACAAGAGAAAACAAACTCCACAGTCCTGTTGTCCGGCTGAACTCGAGGCTTCTCTCACGCCAGGCGATGGCTCTGACTCTCAGCTGCAGCCCCAGGCCCTATAAGGCAACTGACGCAAGTCAAAACATGGTAATTGAGTGCATGTTGTGGTAATATAGGCCTACTAATGAAAAGACTAGTTCTTTCAACAGCTGTGGGAGTGGCTATCATTTCCCTTAACTGGGTTCAGAGACAATGTTCCCTATCATCAAGTCAATAGCAAAAGCGGGCAGAGAGCTTGGCCTGGCCCCCATTCACCAAGCCTGATGAGAGAAAACAGATGCTGGCAACTAAAGTAGGCAGTGGGACTGGGGTGACAGTACTCCACTTTTAGATACAGTCCTGAAGATAGTCCATGATAAAGGTTTTCCTGGCCCCTGCCAACCCCTGAAGCTTGCCTTGGGTTCACACTGGCCCTTCACAGAAGGAGCAGTTAGCAGGCCCAAGCCCAAGTACTGACTGCCTCTCTTGGCCTCGGACTATGCATTACCCCGCATCAAGCAGCAAATCCATACCCCCAAGTATGGATATAGGTTCTACAAGGCCCTATGTCCTAGAGCAGTGGTTCTCAACCTTTCTAATGCCATGACCCCGCAATAGTTCCTCATGTTGCGGTGACCCCAAACCAAAAAATAATTTTGATGGCTACTTCAAAACTGTAATTTTGATACAGTTATGATTCAGAATGTAAATACCTGATATGCATTATGTATTCTCATTGCTACAAATCAAACATAATTTAAACATTGTGATTAATCACAAAAACAATATTTAATTATATGTTGAGAAATATTTATTACTAATTCCAATAAATAACATTTCACCATGGCATTGCATGGGCTTAAATATGTATTTTCCGATGGCTTTAGGCGACCCCCGTGTTTTGGTTGTTCGAACCCCGCCAGGGTCATGACCCTCACAGGTTGAGAACCGCTGTCTTAGAGGGCAGAGAATAGAGTTCAGCTTGGGCCTCTGGCACAGGCACTGCCTCTCAGATCTGTTGGGTGCTACCCACCGGGTAGAGGAAGGGAAAAAGCTGGAAGGTGAGGAGGCCTGGGAGCCCGGCTGGACTCCAGTGCTCACTGTCCAGGTTCCCGGGAGAAACAGGAACAGGGGATGTCAGCCGGAAGGCAACTGCTTCTTACTGGCTGACTTGATTAGCGATAGGACAGTGAGCAACCTGAGGGAGGAAGATGGCTGCCAGGAGGTGGCCACGTGGAAGACAGCTCGAGGGCCCTTGCCCTTGAGGTTCTGGTCAGTTGTCAGCTGCCTAAGCACGGCTCACTCTCTGAAGAAGAGCTGACCTTGGGTATATACCTTCTCGGGCAATAGCACCCTTGCCTCATGAACAGAGCCTCCTCCTGTGAGATCAAAGGGAACCACCCAGCATCCCTGAATCTGTGTTCCCCAGATTCAGAAGTTGTCTGTGCTTGTGGACCTACAGCCAGTGCCACACCACACTAGGGAACCCTCATGCCTGCACAAGCAGACACACTCTTGCAAGCTACAGCTGATGGGAAACACCTGGGGGCCAGCTAAGTTTGCCAACACTGGGAGCATGGGCTGCTTCCTAAAGACATGACAGGGATGATGTGACTCACGTCAAGATTACACAAGCTTGCAACGCAGGAGCACCGGAGCGCCCTGCACACCCAGGATGAGCACACATACAGGTCACCTGTTGTACGGGCAGGTGTAAAAGGGCACAAGCAGTGTGTGTAAAAGCCCTGGCACCTCTCAGACCCTCAGCATGCCATTGTGCCAGCACGAACTCAGGTCCTCTGTGATTTTCTTTTCTTTTATGGAAGGGCAGTGTTGGAGAACGAGGCACCCCACCAAGACCAAGCACTCTACCTCCATGCAGCACCACCCACCTTACGCCCACCCTGTATCTTCCAGCAGAGGAGAAAGACAGAAGTAAATATACCTCTTGAGCGGGGCCCAGCAGCCAGCCCAGGACCCCCAAGCCACAACCCCACCCCTCCCCCTGCACCACAGGCAGGCCGGCATTTGATTCCCCACCCTTCTCACTATCAGTTCCACTTCTCCCCAAGCCTGGGGCTTTTCCCCTCTGTTCCAAAGACAATAGGAAAAAAGACTTTTCCATTTATTCTTCCAACTTGTTAATGATTTTCAAGGCTTCGATGACTCAGGCCAGCCCAGGGAGCAGCAGTGGACTTGGAAACTTAGGACACGCTGCAGGACTCCAGAGTGTTCCGGGTGAAGCCCTTCCTAAGTTAACAGCTCTGCCTAAGGGGCTGGAGCTGAGTGGGCAAAAGGTCACTCGGGCAACAGCCACCCTTTGCTTAGGACCCCAAGCCAGGACTTCGAACTCCCCACCCCATCTTGCCCCTTCCCCCTGCAAATCCTCCTGTTCCCCACTCAACAGCCTCTGACTCCTTAATTAAAGGTGCAACCTGGTAAACAGGGTAAGATTTATCCTGACTTTGCAGTCCGGGCTGGCCCACTGGCCTCACAGCAAAGAACTCAGCTTCGGCCTCCGGTTCAAGGCAGTGGTCTCGGTTCTTTCTCTGTGGTTCACTTTTAAAAGCTGCTGCCTCCAAAAAACCAAGGCTAGAACACATGGTAGGGGTGGCTGAGAGGGGCCCAGCAAGAGCTTCCCTGCCCACCAGGCCCAGGCATTTGAACTCAAGGCTCCCAGGAAAGTCACTGGACAAGAGTGCTAAGTGTTATGGCTTTGCCATACTTTAATAAATGAAAAATAAAACCTACAGCTTTAGCTCACCCAACTGACATGAAAGAGAAAGCAACTGAATTAACAGGCAGCTGAAACACTTTGTTCCTAAATTGCTATTTATACTCTTTTGGTGTTTTTCTTGCTTCACAAGCTACAAGATTTAACTATAACTGCAGGAAAGCAAAGAAAGCTAACACAGGCACGCACGGCAGAGAACGAAAAGACTACAAACAGCAAGCTTCTGGTAACAGACTTTTATTAGACCTTTTGGAATTAGAGTAAAAATACCAAGCTCTCCCATTTATTTGAATTAAAATGTTGTAGCCTGCCGCCACTCGGCCTGGGTGTGGCATCACTCAGGTACAATAACCACAGAGACCCTGAAGGGCTAGGCTCACACAACCTGGTCCTAATTCTTGCAGAAGAGGATGTGTGACCTGGAGTGAATTATTCCACCTCCGCATGACTCAGTGGCAGGAAATAAAAGGAAACAAGCAATCTTGAGCTTTCACCAGGGCTAGCAGGTGTGCTGGGACAGAGGGACATAGATCCACTATGGTTGAGACAGGTAGAGAGAGCACAAAATACAAAAGCAATGCAATTGTGAAAACAGTGGAGCCAAACACGGACCGAGAGGGAGAGAGGGGAGCGGCCTCAGGCTCCACAGAGAGACCCAGCAAGGACCAGTAACCTCAACAAGTGTGCCAAGGCAGCTCCACAGGGACAGATAGTCTTTCCAATAACGACTGGCACAAGTGGACATCCAGCACTAAAAGATGAAGCTGGACTCCCACTCCACAACATGTACAAAACTAAGCTCAGAATAATCAAAGGCTGTTGTGAGAGAGTTAAACCTACAAAAATCCTTAGGAGAAAGCACAGGCATAAATCTTCCTGACCTGGGGTAAGGCAGTGGCTTTATAGATATGGCACCCAAAACACAAGCAACAACAACAAAAACTGATAGCGTGGACATCATCCAAATTCAAATCCTTTGTTCTTCACAGGAGACCATTAAGAAAGGGAGCTTAATACACAGAATGGAGAAAAAGTTTACAAAGCATTCTGTGATAAAAGCCCTGAAGCTCACATCTAACAACAACTCATACAACTCAGTAATAGAACGGCTGATTTAAAAATGGGCAGTGGACCTACACAGATGTTTTCTTTTTCCAAAGAAGGTACACAAATGTCAGTAACCACATGAAAATCCACCAGGGAAATGACACTTCACACTTGCTAGGACTTTATGATAAAGAAGACAGACAACAGCAAGTGTCGGTGGTGGTGCAGGCTGCAGGTGGGAATGTGCAGTGCTACAGCTACTGTGGAAAACACCCCACCCGTTGTTTGAAAATCTAAGCACAGAGTCACTTCTCTCCATACATTCCCAGAAGAAATGAAAATATATGTCCACACAAAAAACATGTACAAATATGTTCATAGCAGCATTACTCACAATTGCCAAAAAAGTACAAATATCCAAAATGTGCATCAGCTAATGTGGTACATCCATACTCTGAGATATTATTTGGTGATATAAAGAAATGAAACACTGGTACGTGTTCAACATGACTGATCTTGAAGATACACTAAGGGAAAGAGGCCTGTCATAGAGAACATAGTGTATAACCCACATATATAGAATGGCCAGAATAGGGACATCTCCAAAAAAGTAGATACATGGGGATTCTTAGGTCTGAGGAAGTTGGAAGAAGTGATAGCCAAGGAACCCAAGGGGCCAGGAGAATATTCTAAAATTGATGCAATTCCATGAATATACCCCACACCACAGAACTATATACACTGTAAGTTGGGAAACTGTATGGTACATGAATTATGTCAGTAAAGCTGTTAACCCAATCCTCTTTCTCTCCTAAAAGAAGAAGAAAGTCAGGGCCTGTCCTCACTCTGCAGGAGTATCATGACTCTTGACCTAACATAACCTTAAGGGATCCCCTTTATTCTGAGAAGGATCCTGGGATGTGACTTTATACAGGTGGCTTTGCCCCACTGGACCTCGGTTTCCCCATGCATGTAACAAAGTGTACCAAGTTCTGACAATCTCTGAGCCTAGAACTGTGCTGTAGTCCACAAAAGCTTCAGTTGAGAAGCCATAAAATCATACTCTGGTGGCCACAGGGTTCACAGGGCTTGCAAGATGAACCCAAAGGTGCAAAGAGCTAAAGCATTGGCCCCTACTGCTCGCTGGATCTCAAGTGCCAGAGGAAAGACAGAAACTAATTCTCAAGTCTGTCATGGTTACTGATATTCATATTTCCCCACAGTTAAGAAGGTGACCCAATCTTTCCAATGAAAAATACCCTAAACATATCTCTTACAAAAAAACAAACAAAAACAAAAACAAAAAAAAAAACACTGAAAACTCAAGGGCCTCCCCTCAATAGAAAATCCAGTGTACTTAAGCAAGTGTGACTATCCAGTGGTTAGCCACAACTTCTTTAAATGGGATTTTGTAAGTCCATCCTAAAGGGTCTGATACTATGACAATCAAGGTCATCTGAAGATATAGTGGCATGCTTATTTCCTAGTCCTCCTTACCCATTCTTGCTTAAGAGAGAAAATTATAGCCAAGTAGATCAAGAGGAACCATCTGTTTCTCAGTCCTTCTCTACTCACAAAAATGCACAAAGTCTCCATATGCCCACCCATCTTCCAACTTTCAGATAGCTTCAGAATTAGCATCCATGAAATAGGTGGGCATGCGCGCTATGATGCCCGTGATGCCAGTGCGCATACACGCAAATGCATCCCTGGCGTTTGCAGCAACAGGTCCTTAGAAACACGGTGAACTAAGAGAAACTTCCTTCTAGTTCATTGAAAAGAAAAGTTTTGTGCTATGATGTGTTTGTTTCTTCTTTGCAAAAGAACCTTTTTTATTTATATCTCCTCTGAGCAACTATTTTGCAAATGATATACAGTGCATTAAATAGTGTCACTTTCTTTAAAAAAAGAAATATGGTGAAGGTAACAGAAGGAGAAGGAGAAGGGACATGATGGCATCACTCCCACCAATTCATCTAAGAACGGGACAAAGATGCCCACCCGGGTCACTGAGATGGAAATAAACAGAGACAGGAGAATGGGAGAAGATGACCCCAACAAGTCAGCAGCACTGGGCATGGAGGGACAGGATGGCACAAGGGAGGCAAAGCTTTCTCTGGGGGGAGGAGAGTGATCATAAGGGACAATATAAGTGGTAGCAAGATTCCCAGAGAGCCTCTTCCTAAGGGGCATGGAACTGTAGAGAGGAGTGCCTACTATTTGTCTCTTTAGAATGTCAGGATTGGGAGGGAAAAGAATAAGGAACCGCCAAAACCTGGAGGCTGAGAGCAAGGGAGAGAGGAGCCACAGGCCCTCTGCATGCCAGGCTTTGTGTCCACAGGCTTCTGCTTGTTGGTGTCTGTAGCTTCCATGGAGTGAGCAGGGTCCCTCCTAGCTGCGGCTTGCCAGGTGAGACTGCAGCTGGCAGTGATGCAACTTCTACATCCAAGGGCTCCTGGGGCTGGGAGTCAGTGCACGTCCTACTGCTGCTCAGACTCCGCATTTCAGGACGATATGGTAGCCATCGTTGCTCTCAGCTGCAACAGAGAAACAGACACATGTAACAGGAATAGAGGCTCAGTGCTGCAGTGTTTGTATGTCCCAAAAGGCATGCGATTAGGGTAGGAACATAGGTGCTGAAAGAAAAGAGGAAAGCCTTCAGCACCCTGCCTTAACATCCGCCTTGCCAAGTTACTGTCTAACAGTGGGCCTGCCCATCACAGCCAAGGTAATAGTACCCATTTCCAAGGAGACTCTGGGTAGACTAGGGTTCTTGGACCCATAAAGGAATTCATTTCCTGTGCTACAGTCTGGATATGGACTGTGGGATTCTGGCTCCTCTCCTCTCCCTATCAGTTTCCTGACTGGCAGGAGATGAGCAGCTTACTCTCCCATGTGCTCCCACCACTACATGCCATCTTGTAATAGCCCAAAAGAAAGAGGGGCCACTGGTCATGGACTAGAAACTCCACAACAGTGAACCAAAATGAACCTTCCCTCTTTTTAAGTTCATTATCTGAAGTATTTTGTTATAGTAATGGAAAGTTAACTAATACAGACTAGACTGACAAAATAAGGAGTGAAGCAGCCTCATCACAGATGAGGGTCCACAACCCAGTCACAGGACTTCTCTTTCAACACTGCCCATCTGGTTACTCTACCAGTATCAAGATAAAAATGATACTTGGCCTTTTATGAGCAGACACATGGTCCTGCCTCACAGCTCTCTCACAGCAGAGTGGGTGGACTGATGCGCTCCCAGGGAACCTAGTTCAGGTACAGATCCTTGTGACCTCCCTGGAAGTCTCTAACCCATTCTTTTGGCCATTTTATTCCATGCTTGGGCTTCCTAATACTGGAGATCCTCTAGGAAAATGCAAACAGATCTTATTCTACTCAGCCCTGAGCCCACGGAAAACAAACTGCCTGGCTCAGGATCTCCCCTTCAGAAGTGACTCTGAGAGGGCTGGGCAGATAGCTCCATGGCACAAGTGCCTGCCTGGAAAGTATAAGGTTGTGAGTTAGAACCCAGTTCTGAAAAAAAAAAAAAAAAAAAAAATTCTTTTTTTTTTTTAACCCTAGAAGTGACTCTGAGGCCAGTCTCACTAGTTCTACCTTCCCAGGAAGCCTGTGTTTTCTTCTTCCCAAAGATATTCTAGCTGAGCACCTTCCGGAGGGGCCTACACAGGCTTTTCTGTGCTCACCCCACAGCCCTACAGGACGCACATCACATGCTTCCATTAAACAAAGAGGGGCTGAAGGGCTTTACCTTTTAATGTGCTGAGAATAAAACAAGATTCATCTTGGAAATTCTGCACCATCTGAAAAGTAAAAGAAAAAAAATCCTGCCTCGGTGATGAGTTAAATCATATAAAAATGCTCTGGGTGACCCAAAGCCAGATATGCACAGTTTCCGAAATGACCACTACAGAACTCAGACACATGAGGACATAGTCACTGCTGAGAAAAGGGAGTTACGGAATTGACTTGTTCCCCCACTGGAATTTAGTGTCACATCTGTATGCAAAGGATAGAAAGCTGTCTACCCAGGGTCAAGATGCCCCTGCTAGCTGGGTATGGTGGTGCGTACCTGTAATCCTGGATCTCAGGAAGCTGAGCCAGGAATATCATCATGAGTTTGAGCCTAGCCTGGGTTACACAGTGAGTCTAAGGCTAGCTTAAACTACATAGTGAATGGACTGAGGAGATAGCTCAGTGGTCTAAACACCTGCCTGGCAAGCACAAGGACCTGTATTTGATCCCCAATACCACGCTGCCATGCTGGCCACCAAAATCAGGTGTGGTGGTGCATGCCTGTAATCCGAGGGCTGGGGAGGCTGAGATGGGAGGCTCACTCACTACGAGTCCAAGCTGCATAGTGAGACCCTATACCAAAGAAATACTAAAAGATTAAAAACAAAACAAAACAACAACAACAAAAAACTACATAATGAAAACTTATCTTACAAAAAGGTGTTCCTATTCCCTAGAGGACTCTGGGGTTTGTTTATACTTTTTTGTATATTTATTTATACTAGGAACATGGATGTGTACAATAAATAGCAAGAGAGAAAAAAACAAAACAATAATGCACTCTATAACCATGTCTTGGCCACCAACAGACCTGACATACAATAATGATGCCAGAAGGTTACAAGAGCTGAAAAGCTCCACTGTCTGCAACAGCACAGCGCTGGCAAGTAGCAAAGCCACAAAACGCACCATTCATGTTTGTGGTCTAATACTGATAATAATAATAAATGCCTGTCTTGCTTATGCTCACTATACTTTTTTATACACTTTAGAGATATTCCTCCTACTTGTACAAAGTGCATCCTGTTTCCCTGGCAGCAGCCTCAGACGTGCTTCTTGCACCTTTCACCTGCATGGAGAGGCCATGTCTTATGCCTGACCAAGACCATCAAGATTTGCGTGAGTGCAGTTTAGGGTGCCTGCATGATGTCAAGTTCGTCTACTGAGGCATTTCTCAGAAAGTGTCAAGTTGTTTCAGTGATACATAACCCTGAATTTTTTAGAGCCTTAGCAATGAGTAGGATCAATGTGTCACTATCATAGAAAGATTAGATACAGAGGAAGTTCCACTTCCTGGGTCTGCAGAGGTGGCAGGAAAGAAGCAATGACTTATAGTGCTTCCCTAGAGAACTGATGGTAAAGCACTCCCCAGGGAACTTTGGCAAGGGCTTTTCTCTCTTCCTGGCTCTACCTATGAAGTCAGGCTATTTCACTGACTAAAAATACAACCAGCAGAAGGTGTGATAGTGCATGCTTGCAGTCCCAGCTACTTGGGAGGCTGAGGCAGAAGGACAGCACAAAGGCAGTCCAGGAAACTCGCTGAGATCCTTTTTCCAAGCACAACAGGCTGAAGACAGAGCCCAGTAGTAGAGCATTCCTGTGTCCATCCCTAGTGCCACCCAAAATCCAAACGAACAACAAGTGACACAAAATCCCAGATGGACAGCAATGGAAACCTGGATCCACATCTGGTGGAGGTGAAAAGCTGCACCGTAAACTTCACATGACCCAGTGGGGACCATGTGCATGGCTCACACAAGGCATGCGCCTTGCTACAAAGCATGTGCAAGCCCTGGCCTTTGGGCTCAGGTGGCCCTGGACAGCTAGTAATGCAGCCCACACAATGTTAACATTAGCATGTGATTTGGGGTGATTTTTTAATGGCTAAACTGCATGGTGTTTAAGCTGGCCTGCACAGGCAACGACAGAACACCATGGTGGGGGAGGATGCCACGAAGCACTAACCTCCTGCACCTGCCACGCGCAGGTAGCTCAAACCCACGCACCCACGTGCAGCAGATGCTACATGAGTTCACGTGATTTAGCGAGCAAACCTCAGCCATTATCAGTGCTAGCACCACCTGCATGTGGGGGTGCCTGTGAAGATAGACATTTGTTTCTTTTTCATTTACTTGTTTTTATTCTTACTTAAGTTTTTTTTTTTTAATTTAATGATGGAATTTAGGCTTTCCTGTCTTATTTCACAAAGTAATAAGTTAAAACCGTACAGTTACTTATATGCAATAGCTACCCTATGTTTTATGTGTGAGCTAAGATAATTTCCCTTCATCACTGTATCCCAAGAGAGTGAAAGGTTGGACAGCATGGCCACAATGAACTCTAGTGCACAGAGGCAGGCAGGAGGATGTGACAAGCAACGTTTTCTGTAGCTACACAACACTCAAAGCAACTCCCATGTCAATCAACAGTAGAAGCAAACCGGCTATGACCTAAGCACACAGGATGCTCAGCAGAGCCCAGACACCATCTAGCGCCCACCCAGCAGATTGGGATCTCAGAATTAGATGCAGAAACTAGTGGTGCACATCTATCATCTCAGCACTCTTGGGAGGCTGAGGCAGAGCAATCCCACAAGCCCAGCCTGGGCAATGTAGCCCCTTGGCGAACCCATGACTTAAAAAAAAAAAAAAGGATCTGAGCATGTAGAGTGCTCTTCCCACTCATAAACATGCACACAAAACCACGTACTACCCAACATGACAGCAAAGTTCCTTCACAAATATAAAAACTGCAATCCACAAGTTGGGAACGCAGCTCAGAGAGCATTTGTGTGGCACGCACAGGCCCTAGCTTCAGTTTCCAGCCCCACAAAATGAAAATGAGCCCACCTTCCATTGCTCACTCTGGATCTTTGCCTCAGATCTTAGAAATCCATCCACTGTTGACGCCTGGCCCTCCTCTCCACGGGGCCTAATGATGCATGAAGTACATTTTTCTATGTCGTTGCCTGCTCCATCCAGGGCCATGGCCAGCCCAACCACTTTAGCACAGAAAGCCTGAAGCAGTGCCCACGCAGGCTTAATCAGTAACTTGTGTGTTTAATTACACACCTTGCACCCCAGCGGCCAGCTCCTCGGCTGGCCAGGCCGGACTGCCTCCGGCGCTCAGGGCCATTAAGAACCAAAGGTTTCCAATTGACTCAGGGTTAAGAGGCCAGGAGACTTTGGGGAATAAGAATCGCCTGCTTAGCCAGGGTGGCATTTGAGTTCTGCTCTCTGCTTCGCTTGCTTAACTGCCTACTCTCGGGGGCACAGGTCAGCTGGGGGCAGGAACTTCCTTAGGGACCCATGAAATCTCAAGGGCTCCCCATATTCTTGCCTTGGTCTTCCCAAGAAGTCTGCTCTCTGAAATGGACAGCAACATGCCTTTCAGGCCCCTGTGCCCCCCCACCAGGCTGCCCACAGCCCATTGCTCAGGGCACGGTTGCCTTTCTGGCCGTTTTCTGGAGTAAGCACTCATGTCAGGGACTACACACTTCATTTTCCTTACCTGTAAGATGGGAGCCAAAAAAAAAAAAGTTGCATTGGACATGAAGGTCAATTTATGGAAGGAATTCTGACTTGGTTACAAAAATTAGTTGATGATGAATGCACGGCCGGCTCTTCATTGTCTTTTAAATCCCACACTTCTCCACAGGCCCCCCCCATGCACATGCACACACACATGCGTGCACCCACTAGGACACGTGCACAGACACACTCCCCAAACATTGGCAGAATCACATCAGAACTGATGTCAACCTTTCTGAGCCCCTAAGGGTCTTCCACAGCAGCCAACCTGTATGCTTTCTACATTGCTTGACTCATGCTGGTTATGAATTAAAGGAAGAAAAAGGTCTTGCCAGCTTCCAGGGTGAGTGTTAATGGGCTGTGGCAAGGGATTACTACTGCTTAGATATATCCTTCTCCCCAGAAAACTTGCTTAAAAAGAGGTGCCCAGCACTGCACGGGCCATGACAAGGAGATCTTACTTAGCATTTCCTGCTTCTTGCCCCTTTTTCCTCATTTTACCCAGGCTGCAAAGATAGGTGCAATCACTCTCATCCTGAAGATGCAGATCTGGGGCTCAGGGAGGCTCTGTGGGTTTCCCCAGGGCCACTGGGCTGAGGCGTGGCAATTCTGGGTGGCAACAGCAGTCCATCTCTGTAGCCCACATCTCCTTTGTCTTGCCCCCATTCCAGTACCCAGTTTTTTTCTCTACACAGGAGATTTCAGGGTTTCTGGAAGCAGCTTAGGGCCTCCCAGGGGCTGGGTCAGGGCTCAGAGTCCCACAGTAGCTCCCACCAGCCCCGTTCACCTCCCCAGAGAAGCTGATCATCCTCTGGTCGGAGCTGCTGCACTACCTTGGGTTCCCACTACAGCTCCCGCAGGACTCGGTAATAGAAGGTGGGTTGACACAGCACTTAATATGTGCTGCCACTTGTTACTATTTGAAAAGGCGTGGGGTGGAACAAGTGTAAAAGCATCTGTTCTACCACGCGTGCTGAGCGCAGCCTGTCAACACTCCACTCATCGGAGGACGGGCACAGTTCCAAGCACCTGTTCAGCATCTGGGCCCTCTGCCCTCAGCTGCTTCTGTCTCCACAGGGCCTGTATTTCTGGTGACAGCCCAGGGAGGCTGCAGTAACTTCACTCCTTAGCAGAGACCCTTGCTCTCGGCCTCTTATCCACCCCCAGCCCTTTCACCCCTGCCTGTGGTTCAAGCTGGGGCTGCTACACACTTCAGGAGAGCACTGCTCTGCTTCCACAGCCCTGACTCAGAGCTTTGGAGGCAGGGGTGGGATCCACGCCAACAGGGCTACAAGGCATCCAGCCAGACCTAGCTGTGGCCTTGGAGATCTCCTGCTAGCACTGTGGGCAGCCTCTGGAGCCAAGCAGGGGCACACTGAGCAGGGGCACACCAGCAGAAAGCTGTCTGTAAGCACCAACACTTCTGGCCAGGGCCTGGGGGCTCCTCCCCAAACCCAAAGCCCTGGATCCAGGGCCAGGCTGGCAGCAGCCTCACCTCATTGCTCACAAGCACATGGATGCCTGTGGGTCCCTGCCGGTAGACTCGGTGGATGTGCTGGGGTGGGATGCTGTACAGGTTGGCGATCTTCTCCACCAGCTCCAAGGTGGTCAGCTCCTCCAAGAAGATAGCATGGTACACTGCAAGGAGGGGAGGGTGCCTTCTCTTTAAGTAGCCATAAAGTTAGCAGGTGCCCACCTGTAGTCCTCCACCCCATCATAAGAAAGCAATCCCTGCTTTGTAAGGATGCTCCTAGCAGCATGACGGGGGCCTGCCCAAAAGGCTTTCCCCCCAGCCCAGTGTAGTCCACCTATAGGTGGATGGGCACCAGGCTGTGGCTCTCTGCTCCCCTCTTGTTCCCTTGGCACAGCTGTGTGAAACACAGAGGTTTCTGGACCCCCTCCAGGCCCAAGGATACCCAGAGGCAGGAGGCATCCAGGCAGCCAGGTGCACAGGCTGCTTTGGGAGGGGGCGGAGCCCCAGGCCACCTTTCCATCCTGCCCAGTATAAAGTCTACTGATGGCTTTGGGTGGCAGACTGACATTCGAAGACAGCTGTTATCTGGAAGCAGAAGGGTCCGGGTGGGGGGCCTTTCCTTCCTACTGCAAAAGCAAAACACCCAGCTTGAGCACTATGACCCCTAGGAAGCAGGGGAGGCCCCAGGGGGTCCAATGTGGTCAGCAAGTCAAGAGATATCAGAGGTGAAGACAATGGAAACACTTCCTTAGACAAAGCCCAGGGCTGGCGGAAGGAGCAAACTCCAGGACAAACGGGTAGATTACTCAATTCCGAGGGAACTCGAGGTCCTCAAACACAAACACAACCGGATTAAACTCAAGGTTCGCAAACTTCTCCCTCTACTAAGGAAAGTTTTTGGTTCAAAACCCCGGCCAGAGGCCTGGTAGTTTCTAAGTATACACAGGTGGCTCCTGTCCAAGGGGTGGCCGAGGCTGCAGGGCTCCCGCCTCGCCAAGGCCTGCTCTCACGAGATTTCAAGGTGGCCAAGTCACCAGCAGATCCTATGCAGAGAGAAAGCAGTCACTGTGTCCAGTCTCTTCCAGGGCTCAGACTAGGAAGAACCCCAGCCTCACTTTTAGGGTCTTTTTGTGGGACAGAATTCTAATGGTGCTTCTTTTTATCTTCTTCAACCTTAGTTAGCCAGGTTCATTATTTTATGATTTTATACCTGAAATAAATCGGGTCCCAGGTCATAAAGAACTAGTAGGACCTCAAGCTGATGGGGTTCATAATAACCTTTGCCACCAGGAGAGCTCAGAGTGAGGATGGCTCCACACCTCCTCTCCTCAGGAGCCACAGGGGGAGCAGTCTGAGGAGGCAAGCGGCTCTGCCAATCATGGGTTCAGATCCTGACTCTGCCACCCACAGGATGGAAGAGGACTGGAGCAAGCCGATACCTCCCCAAGCCTCAGGAATGGTGGGCTATACAGTTGTCCAAAGCGAGGTCAGACCAAACTACACCCTGCCCAAGAACATATGTGGCTGCCCCTTAAATGTGTGGGAAATCTGGCAAGCTCAGCCTATCCTTCACAGGCTGACATGAAAGTCAGGAGACCAGGCCTGGATGCTCATCAGAAATGCAGAGGCTGGGCCAGGAATTAAGGCCAAGACTGCTGGGGCTGAATGGTTTGGGGTCTGGGCTCTGCCCCTGCGACTCACCACAGAGGCTGTTGTCACTGCTGCCATCCCGCTTCTGCTGCAGGGATGCTCGGTTCTGCTCCAGCTCCTGACAGACATAAATGGTCATCTTTGGCCTCACATTCCTGGCAGGGGCAAAGAAAATAAATGTCATGGTAGACTGAGCTCCATGGCTCTAGAATGTTCTGGAACACAGTGTGGAGCCCACAGTGGGAAAGATGAAAGGAAGAAGCAAAGTGGGGATGCAGAGTAGGAAGTGATAGAGTCCAGCTCATTGGGCCTTGAGGAACTCCCCACAAGATTTCCAGGGGATGAGCAACAGATGACCCCTCCCCCAAGGCCTAAGGAGGGGACTGGGGCGTGGCTCCATAGCAAAGCTCAAGCTTAGCCACATGCGAGGCTGTGGGCTCAAGCTCCAGTGCCACCAAATAAAAAGTACTTCACATACAAGACTCATGCTGTCGTCACACAGCCTTGGAGTAAGCACAGGTCACTGTCATTCCACAGATGAGAAAAGCGAGGCCCAAGAGGATGAAAGGCTCCCCCCACCACACAGCTCCAAAGAGACAGATATGGACTCCAAACCCAAGGTAGTGCTCTCTCGCCCTCTGTCCTATCTATTTGTGCCCAGTAAGATTTTAGCAGCATGCAGCCACATAGCTCAGCGGACTTAAGCTGGGTGTGGTTTGCACGCCTATAATACCAGCACTTGGGAGGCTGAAGCAGGAAGATCAGTGTGAGTTTGAGACGGGCCTAGACTACAAAAGTGAGCTCAAGCCAGCCTGAACTGCATAGCAAGACCCTGTCTGAAAAAGACAAAAATAAATAAATAAATAAAGTGATTAGATTATTTTTTTTATTTTAATTTTTCATTTTTTGGCAGGACCAGGGTTTGAACTGACAACCCTGCACTTGCCAGGCAGGATCTTATGCCACGAAGCCATCTCCCTGGCCCCCAAAATAAATAAACAAACAAATAAATAAGTAAAGCCCCTGCTTAGGCAGAGTGCACTGGCAGGGGTTCGATCCCCAGTGTGCCCTGCCACCCCACCCCAAGGGTGTAGTGGTGCACGCCTGCAATCCCAGCACTTGGAAGGCTGAAAATAGGAGAATCACTACGAGTCCAATCTGTGTAGTGAGACCCTGTAGACCCTGTTTTAAATACATTTAAAAAAAGAAAAAAAGATTTTAGCATAAGGCTGGAGGTATAACACCATGGTAGAATGCATGCTAAGCATGCATGAGGCCTGGGGTGTGAATCTCAGCACCAGAATGTAAGAAGTGAAGTCTACTCAAGTTAAATAAAATTTAAAATTAAGATTTCTTGTCTCACTAGCACAAGTGGCCCACAGCTCCTAGACTGCTGGCCGCCCTGCCCCCACCAGCCAGCTCACTCACAAGCCAAGAAGGTCAGCAAGGAGCTTGCTAGCTTCCCTGAAAAACAGACACACACCTGCCTTTGATGGCATTGAAGAGCCGGATTCCATCCGCAGGGCCGCAGATCTGGACCAGATCATCTCTGGACATCTTCAGCAAGTCAGAACCTATGCAGGGACATGAGTCACAGGAAAGGGCTCCATGCCTGCACACCTGCAGACTCAACAGAGGGGCCAGGCCCTGGGAAGCTCTGGCCTCACCCTCAGGGAGCATCAGACACTCCCGAGAGAAGCAACACAGAGCTAAACCATCTCAGAAGCTCGCCACTCACAGGGCACCAGAAGCCAAAAGCTGGAGCTTGCCGAAGTGTGCAGGCACTCAGCAGGTCCTGCCCTGAGCCTCCCTCAGCAGCTTCCCCAGCATGCATCTGTGGGGATCATTTATTCAGCATACAGGCAGTGGTGACAGGGCAGATCTCTGTGTACAAGTCTACCTCTCACAGGAGGCTGACACCTGAATACCCCTGGGGAACCAGCACAGACTAAGTGGGGAAGCTCAGCCTCCCACGGCCCCTCATCCCAGCCTGTGGAGCTATATGTCATTATTATATATGATCCACTGTGTGAATGTACCACGGAGCAGACATTCACTCTGCTGAGCACGCTTCCAGCTCAGGCTGCGATCAGAGGCTCTGAGAATCATTCTCCACACGTCTCTGGTCAGCACAGAAGGCCTTCTGCTGGATCACAGGCATGCGTCTGCTGGGCTCTGACAGAAACTGCCTCAGTGCTTCCTGAAGCGCAGCTCTCACACAAGCCTGCCACCTTGGACTCTTAAGTTTATTGGTACATTTTAGATACACCTAACAAACATATTAATCACATGGAATGTGCCCCTGTACGGGATATATTCGGACTCCTCTTTTTTCCCAACCACCTCCGCTCCCTTCAACTCCTCTTTCCCTCCCTATTTACAAAGGTTTGCTTCCATTTCATCTTTTTTAAATCATTTTTTCTTTTCCTTTCCTTCCCTTTCCCACCCTAGTTGCTCTTCCTTTTGAACAACTTCTCATTTCACAATATCTAGGTACACTTTGGTCCTTATTTGTTCTTTCGGTTTCTTATACTGGGGAGACAGTGTGATGTTTATGCATGCAAGTCTGATTTATTTCACTGAAGAGTATGCTCTCAAATTACATTCATTTACATAGAAATGTCTCAAATGCATCCCTTTTTATGGCAGAGCAATATTCTAGTGTATAAATAGCCACATCTGCTTTATCCATTCCTGGGCAGATGGGCATTTGGGTTGTTTCCAGGACTGAGCTATCACAAACTGTACTACTATAAACATGGGTATTCACACATCACTGTGCTCTGATGCTTTTAATTCTTTAAGCACAAGTATGCTAGAAGTCGTGTCATGAGATTTTGTGTGAAGTGTGATTCCCCGGCAGAGTCAGCGCCAGGGTCTTCCCACTGCTCTGAGTCCCTTGGGGCCTCTCTGACCTTATCAGCCACTGCAGCCCAACTTCCAGGACTCTGCCACAATCTCCAGAGTCCTCTGCTCTGACCACAGCAGAAGGCAGCCAGCTCATGGCCTTTGCTGTTTCTCTCTGCTTGAGGGGCTCTTCAGCCTAAGCCCCCTGGTTGGCTCCCTTCCTCCAGCTCCAGACTTTGCTCAAGGAGCCCTCAGCATGCCCTTCCCTGCCCAGCCCAGGCTTCCAATCCAGCCCGGCCTTCCCCTCCTCCTCCCAGCCCAGCCAGTGGCTTCTCCCTGTCACAAGCCCTTCACACTGAGGTGGGTGGTTCACATCTGCACAACCTCAAAGCCAAAGGCCCCAGAGGGCAGGGTCCAGCCAGCCCCTCCCAGAGACACTCTTAGACATCTTAGGGATGCAAACCTGGAAAGGAACCTGGAAAGGCTGACCAAAGTGACCTGGCCACACTCCTCCACAGAGGGCTGAGGAGACAGCTCCTGGGGTAAGGCCAGAGCTCTAGACTGAGCTGCCTGACAGCCAGGCCCACTGCTCTGGCCACCGCTAAACCTCCAGCCCAGCCTTCTCTTTGAAGACCACCAATTGGAGCTTCCAAATCCCTTTTTCCTTCTTTTGCTCCTGGGCTGGAGCTGAGGGCTTCATGCCAGGCTGTGCTATATCACCACTGAGCTCCACTGCTGACTTTATTCTGAGCTCAGGCCTTGCAAAGTTGATCAGGCTGGCCTGAAACTGGCAAGCCTCCTGCCTCAGCCCTCCCAAACTGCTAGGATTACAGGTATGCTCAACCATACTCACACTCTAAAAGAAATAGCCTTCCCATCTGACCTATGGCTTTCCCTTCAAATCCCATGTGGTAGCTTTGGAGACAGCAAGACAAGCAGCATTTGGGGCAGGAAAAATACAGTGAAGACGTGCAGAGAATGCAATGCTCTATTTCAGGCCGGAGCCCATTCCTGAGCAGGCCAGAGCCTACGTACTCCACAGGTGAGGGGAGCCAACTAAAGTCAGCCAACAATGCCGTAGAAGTCATACACATGCCTGGGAACATCTCGGAGAAGCGCCTTGCTGCAGAATCTCCTCTCTCTGGCCTTGGCCCAAGGCTGGCACACACCCAAGAGGGACCCCTTCTATGGGGGTCTCCTGGACACAGCTACAGCCCCTCCAGGGCAGAGGGCCAGTCCTAAACTGTGCTCCCCAGGTACCTGTGGACTCTACACACAGTCCCAGATGCTCACCTGAGAAGCTGGCGAAGAGGCGGCAGAACTGGGAGAATCTGTTGCGGTGGAGCCACTGCTGGGCATCCTGGATGGAGGCTGATGGCAGCAGGTGCTGTGGGAGAGAGGAGGCCTTGGAACGCTGCTCCGAGCCCACCAGGGCCACCGCCCCAAGCCAAGCATGCACACTTACATCACTGCCCATGGGCAGGGCCTCCACCTGGTGGGTCGGCGAGCTGTTGCTGCAACAGGAAAGGGACAGGAAATGAGGATGAGGACAGTCTCTGAAGAGACAGGGAAGGTCTAGTCACCTACCCCGGTGCTTATGTCCCATCAAAGATGAGACTTATTGTAAATGAAATGAGTTCTCCAGAATTTCTAGAGGCACACAAATCTAGGAGGTCACATCCAGTCCCTCTGAATCCCTGAAGAACCCTCAGAGGTAGGCAGAATGCTTGCAGGCTGATAGTGGCTTGCTCCTTGCTAACCTTGACCCCGAGGAGTTGGAGCAACCACTGCGGTCCCTTGCTAGCTGATCAGCATTCCCCCCAGCCCAGGGTTTCACCCTGGGCCCCAGTGCAAGAGGACGGTGGGCTGACCAAGGGGGCCTGGCCACACTCCTCCACATAATCAGCACCTGGAAACCAGTGGCCAAACACCTTATCCTTTCCACAGGACTGGAATCTGCAGTGGCTATACATCCACAGGTTGGCATCCCTCCATGATGAAAACGCTGCCGGGTGTTCCTAGCAAGGAGGTCCACGGCCCCCTTTACGGGCCAACTTGGGAAGGTGCAGACTTGAACACCTGCACTTGTAGGTAAGAGAAAGGCACCTCCCTGCCATGGACCTTCCAGATGGATGGCTGTGATGGCTGTACAATGACAGCAGTGTACTTCAGGCTGCTCAACAGCATGACAGAGATGAGATCACACAGACTTCACCATATTTGTTTTTAAATCCTCACAAGGATGACCCTCAGGCCAGCTGCTAGGAACAGCACTGCCTTTCACAAAGTGACGTGAGGGTCAGGCCTTTCATCCATGGCGCTCCTGACCCATGTGGGATTCTATGCCCCTTTTGTAGTAGGGAAGCCAAGGCTCTGGTAGGCTAGGGAAGCTCCCCTGAGTAAAGCATAGATGTGAGACTAGGCCTGCTGCGGCTAGTGTTAGCTCTTTCTTTTGTCTCTCAAGAGGATGCTTCACTTTGGCAAAACTGAGTTCATGGGCATCTTGATTGTTGCATTAGAAAATTCTGCAAAGTCTGCCAAGCAGGGCTTCAGGCCAGTGGAGGGCAGAAACCACCTGGGTTCTGCACTCAACTATGGAGCCTCCTGGCCTGGCATCCCTCTGCCTCCATCCCTGCTCCCACAGCAGGCCTGGGTGCCATCACAACAGTGCCATGGGCCCCGGGCTGCACAGCCCGCACAGTCAGAGGGCATTGTAACTCAGCACTGTCCCATCAGAGCTTCCTTGAGGCTGCGCACCTCGAGCAGGGGGCAGTGAGGGTGGCTTCAGTGCTATCAACTCTGAAACCCAGGGCAGGAGGGTCATGCATGGAGGTGTCCCTGTCCTGAGAGTACACTGGTAGTGACAAGGAACCAAAAAGGGTTCCACTCAAACCACCTTACCCACTCTTGGAACTTTCTAGAAGGGGCCTGAGGCTAGCTAGCCCACGAGGCTGTCCTAAACTACCTTAGGTCCTACATTTGCAAGGATAGTGGTAAGTAATCTGCTGTCCCACCAGATGATGTTTATAGATGTGTAGGCAGAACAGAAGAGGCCACGCAGAAGCTAAACACGGCAGTGGCTGTGACTGTAGCTAGCCCAGCTGCAACCCAACCTAAATGGGTGCCAGCCAGTGCAAAGAGGGGGAAACTAGGAAGGGAGCCCACTGCCCCTGTGATCCAGGGACCAAAGGAAAAAATGTGAGACCTACCCTTCTCCAAGGCCGAAGCTATTGGGAGAGCCATTGTAACTCGGGGACGGGGCACTGTTCACCTGGTAAGCCACGTCTGGCCATGGAGAGCACTAAGGGAGGAGAGAGAAGGTGTGTGACTCATGACCAGCAATCCCCAGCAAGAGCAGAGGCCTCAGAGGCACCCCACCACTTGGCCCTGCCAAGGATGCTCCTGTCAGCACTGGTGCACGCCCCCAGCTGGTCCTCTACAGCCCGTGTTTGCTGGGTGTCCACAGTGAGCCACCGCTGCACAGGTTGGCCCAGGGTCACAAAGTGGGAGCCAAGCACCGCAAGGAGTGATCTAATATTCAGCAAGTGAGCCCTGGACAGGCAAATGGGAAAGATGCCTCTGCAAGCTTCCCAGGAGTCAAATCCAAGAAGCAAACATCACGGCCCTGTGATGTGGAGCCCCGAAGAGGGGAGGGCGATGAAAACAGGCCTGTGGCTCAGAAACTGCTCCCCACACAGACCGGCATGGGTACACAAGTGCCCGGGGGACTGTGGGAGCTTCCTAAGAAAAAAATCAATATAAAATCCACTACTAAAACCCATGCTCTTTGGAAAGAAAAGCCCGTGGACAGGGCATCTAGGCCCTGGCAGTGCCACTCTGGGTGTCTGTTCCATGTCAGCCTCCTGGTGCAGACTCAGAGACAGACACACACAGAATGTGGTATGTGTCCTCAAGCAATGCCAGCGCACAAGTCCCAAACAAGGCCACCTGGGTTCCCCCAAAGAAACAATCAGCGAGAAAGCAGAGCCTGCAGGCTCGCTAGAGGCAGCAAGCAGATGAATGATGAGTGAGCGCTGCACTTCTTCCTTCGCTCTCGCCACCGCCACCGGCCATCCAGAGCCACAGGGAGCATTCCTGAAGATTTACTATCACTTACCCAACCCCAGCCTCAGTAAATGTTTAACTGCTGTGAGCATGGACTGGAATTTGTTGGTGCCAAATCCTGCGGCCCAAGGAGGAGCACCAATGAGCCCACAGACAAGGGAGCCAGCCGCCCTGGGTGGAGGTCGAGGCCCAGTGGGCTCCCAGCATCAGGACCGCCTTGTAAGGTGGATGGGGATGGATGGGCATGCAGCCCTCCTGCACCCAGCCTCTGCCCAGAAGACAGGAGAACAGCAGAGAAGCTGAGCTCCACCAGGAAGAGAAATGTGGCGGTGGGGCAGGACATTTTCAGCAGTCTCACCAGTATAGACAGGGACAGGAGTGAGAGAAAAGGGGTTTGAAGTCTCCTTCACAAAGCACAACTCCTCCTGGACCACAGCTTTCCAGCCACTGCTGGCCTCAGCCACATAAAATGGCACATGCTTGGCCACATTAGCTTCAATAGCACCTGACCACAGATCCTCCTCCACTCTGGCCAGCAGCACATACTCAGAGGCAGGCAACCTCAGAGTTGGTGCTGCCCACCCAGCCTTTGTGCTTCTGTGCCCAAGCCTCGCTCTAACAGAGCCTCGGCCCCAACCTGCTAGCGTGGTCACACACACCTTACACATGCCTTCTGTGGAAGTCCTATTATTCCATGAATAAATGATGGTGTGGGTTAGAAGGCCCGACAGCAGAACACAGTGAGGAAGATTTGACAGCAAGCACCTTGGAGACAGCCCCAGGCATAAGGGTGTCTATGGCAGGCTGCCTTTGGTGTTGGGGTTAAGCAGAAATGCACTTTAATAGCTGCCCAAGCAACCAAACAGCCAAGGCTGGGGCTGGAGGTGTGGTTCAGAGAGGCAGACTGCTTGGCTGGCACACCCACAGCCCTGGGTTCTGCCCCAAAACTGAGAAAAAGAAAGCTATGGGTGGTGGCACATGCCTCCAACCCTAGGACTCAGGGGCCTGAAGCAGAAAGACTGCCACAGTTCAAGGTCAGTGTGGGCTGTAGGGTGAGTTCAAAGCCAGCCTGAAGTGCACAGTGAGACCCCACCCAAAAGCAAGCAGATACACTGTCCCAACATGATGGTCCGCGGTGAGAATGGAGCCCTGTGGACAATCCTACAGTGGGCAGACCTGCACATGCACAGCTAATTCCTGCACCTCCATCCACAATGCAGAGCCAGAGACACACATCCACTCACCCTCGCTCCTCAGTAGTAAAAAGATGGACAAGGAGCCAGCAGGTGCTTTATGAATAGACCAGGACCAGAGTCCAAACAAGCTATTCAATGAAAACAACTCATGGTGCAGAATGGTGTGTCCTTGTACACTGTTGGCTTGGGGCAGAACCTTTGCTCCCCAGCCACAGGTACAGAGAAGGTCAGGCTGATGCGTGTGGAGCCAGCAATGCCAGCTCTACTAGAGGAGTAGCAGCGAGGCTGCAGCAGTGGTGGCTGGGAGACTGGGTGTTGTACACTAGTTTAAGTTTTACACTATATGAACCTGTCACCTATCCAAAGTAATAAAAACATCCTAATTTTGAAACATTAAATAAATGTATTCAAAGGCAGCAGCGAAGGTAAAATAAGTTCTGAACCTCTTCCCACCTCTGGGTTGTAGAGGAAGGCTGCGCCCTGACCCAGAAAGCACGTGCAGTGGAGCAGAAGCAGTACAGCCAGGCTCCCCCTGCCCCTCTGCACAGACGACCCTCTAAGGCTGCAAAGCACGGCCCTGACACAGCAGGGGCCCCACTTCACCTCTGTGAGGATGGTGGTTTCGTAGGATGGCTGGTACTTCTCCTTCTCTTGGGCAGTTCTTTTCTCCATCTTCTCCCGGTCTGTCTTCTGCTTCCGGTCTGCTCCCTTTGGCTGCAGGTACAAAGCATGGGCTCCCGTTGGTCCAAAAGGAGCTGAAGTGACAGCTGGAGGTAAAACCAGGCCTGTACACTGCCTGCCTCACCCAGGGACCCCTGGACAGGACAGCTGCTCTCTGGTCTGAACATCCACAAACCTGAAGCCCTTCATGGAGCCTGCTACTGGGCCTGCCCCTCAGCTGCTCATGAGGAAACTCCTGGAAAAGCTGCTAAGAGGGCCACTTGCTCCCAGAAGGGAACCAAACCTAGCGGACCAGGACAAACCACAATGTGATCCTTAGGCCACCCATGAAGAGCAAAGGAAGTGAAAGTGGCCACTGGTTGGGTCTACTCCATGCAGGTGGTCTGGGAAAGGCTGACCATCTATGGAAGACTCCTCACCCCAGCTCTGTGGACTGCTGCCAGGGCCCTAGGGTTGCAGGATGACATCGCTACCCTGACAAGACTAAGTGACAGAGGAGAGACTGCCAATACTGGGATTCCACACAACAGAGTCACTTCAAAAGGTGTCTGGATCTCACAGCCACTCTCTTGCCTCAGGGTGATGCCTGCCCTGGACAGAACAGGGTCACCAGGGGACAGGAGTGACACACCTATCAACAGTGAACCACAAGCCAGGCTAGGACCACTAGCCACAAGATGTCTACAGTGGACCCGGACTGCCAGTGCTTGTGGTGGGCCAAGGGCCTAGGGACTACAGTGACCACTGTATGCACAGACACAGAGTGGTGGAGTAGAGGCCCCAAAGATGTCTGCACCGCCAGTGCCCAGAATGTGTGAACTTGATGTGTTTAGTACAGGGTCCACAGGGTCTCACTACACAGATCCAACTCTCAGTGATCCTTCCTGTTGTTCAGCCTCCCCAGCACTGGGATTACAGGCAAGCCACCACACCCAGTCTCAGTCAACATCAAAGCAGGGCCCCAGGCGTGGGGCCAGCAGGGCAGGCCAGGAGGCGTTTTAATCCTCTGAGCTATTTGGCCGGCCCAGGATGTGTGAATTTGATCTTATGTGGCAAAGGAAAAATTATATCTGCAGATGTTAACTGATATTTAAGTACAAAGATAGTCCTGAGAGGGCCCTTTAAAAGGTCTGAGAGAAAGAGCAGAGGTCAGGCAGTGTCCTGTGAGAAGGACAAGGGTTGCTCCTGCTGGCTCTGAGGACAGAGTGCGAGACCCCAGGCTACAGAACAGATAAGGTGGCCTCAGGAAGCTGGAACAGGAATGGATGCATGCTCTCCTAACACCCACAGCAAGGACTGCTGGCCCAGGGACACCATTAGCCAAAGAGACCTGCGTTGGACTCTTGATTGATTTTTAGATATCTGCATACATAGTTTTGGGGTTTTATTTTGTTTTGTTTTCATCTTACAGTGCTGGGGATAGAATCCAGGACCTGGCACATACTAGGCACGTACCGTATCACTGAGCTATGCCTCGGGTTCCTCTTATTTTTATGTCTGTCTGTCTGTCTGTCTGCCTGTCTGTCTGTCTGTGTGTCTGTGTGTCTGTCTGTCTGTCTATTTATCTATGTACCTATCTACCAATCAACTATGGTACTGAGGATTGAACTTGAGGTCTGAATGCTGCCGTACATCTCAAGTCTTCAGAATCAATGTTTAATTTCTTTCAAGACAGGGTATCTAAATTGCCAAGAAGCCAAGAAGTGGCTCAAACTTGTAATCTTCCTGACTCAGACTCCTGAGAGCTGGGATTATGGGGATGCCCCAGGGCACCCAGCTCTAGTGTTGGAGTTTCTCTGCTGTGTTTCGAGACAGGATCTCACTGTGCTGCTCAAATGCCTCAAGCTCCTGGCTCAAGCGATTAATGGGATTAATGTACATCTCTTGAAGCCACTAACTCTGTGGTACAACACTAAGAAGCAAATGCAGTGGGGCACCAGGCGTCCCTTGGGGGCCTCCCCAGGTGGATTCTGAAGTCAACTCATCTACTCCCCTGGCACAGAAGATAAACTGTTCATCACCCACTTCTACTTCCTGCCTGGGCTGTGCCCATGCGGGGCCAGCCAGGGCCAAGGAGCACCACCCACACCCTCAGAGGCAGACTCTGTCACTGCAGGGTCCCAGAGCCCGCCGAGACCTTTCCTGCCATCTTAGGCTGTGGCACCAGCACATTCTCCAAATCTCTGCCAAGAGTGCACTGGGTGCCAGGCCTGGCAGAGGACACTACAGAGGGGAATAGCACAGCCCTGTCTTCAGGGGCCACAGGGGTCACAATTCTGACTGAGGGGATTTACACCTACATTTACCCCCAGGTCAGGAAAAGCAACTCAGACCCAGCTTTCTCTCTCCTGAGCTCTATCTGAAATGACTCACTGTTGATCTCCAGCCCCAGGGAACAGAATTTTGTCATCTGTTTCCAAATCCATCTTGATGTAAAGGAGGTAGGCAGACAGGCACTAGGGCTAGGGACTTGGGACAGTTCCTAGCAGGGAGGTGACAGCTCACATTGCAGGCACCTGCTGGAGGCACATGATGCAGGCCAGGCCTTTGGGGCACAAGGCCATTCCCACACCTGAGACTGATGTGACATCCCTCCCTGTTCCAAGGGGCACAGGACAGCCAGCATGGCTGCTGGCTACCAACTTCAGGAAAGAATCAGTCTAGTCTGACAGATAAAAAGCAGAGACAGGAGACTGCAGGGGCCAAGACAAGAATGGGGGGGATAGGAAGTGCACTTGAGAGCTGAAGATGTTTCTTGCTGTGTCTCTCTGTCTCTCTGTCTGTCTCTCTCTCTCTCTCTCTCTCTCTCTCGCTCTCACTCCTTACCTCACCGTGTGTGTGTGTGTGTGTGTGTGTGTGTGAATGAAGCCTCTCATGTGCTAGGAAAGAGATCACCAATGAGCTACACCCATTGTTCTTTTTCTCTGGGACAAAACCCAGGCAAAGAATAACACTTGCATCAGGCCAGGCACCCAAAGGGGCATCTAGGTGTGAGAGCCTGCCAGCATGTATAAAGAAATTGAAAGCTATCCGAACCAGTCATTCCTCTAATGTCCTCACAGAGCTAGCACTGACATTCAGAGACCCCAACATTTCCGGTGAAAGCTGCACAGGTGCTGCAGATGAGAAGATGCCGAGGGGGGCAGCCTCCTGTCTCTGTGTGGACATGGGGTTCCTGCCCACCACTAGTCCAGACAGAAGCTCTGGGCTAGAGGGCCACTACACTCCCGGCCCAGCCTCTGTGCACTACCCAGGCAGCTGTGCCCAAGCAGGCAGTGCTGACGCTGTCCCACCTTGAACACCTTGATCTGGCAGCTGGCTGAGTGCAGGTGCTCTGTGTACTCCCCGTTCTCGTTCTGCTTAAAAGTGTCAATCTGCACCCGGAACGGCACTCCCTTCTCACCCCCATGCTTCCTGGGGGTGAACTCCGTACTAATGCAGTGCACCTGGGGGGAATGAGGGGCAAGCAGTCAGGCAGGGCCAGGGGCAGGCGGGCAGGTCTGGCTTCCCCAGGGACCCCTCCATCCCTGTTGCCTTCTTGGTATGGAGCTGCTGCTAGCACTCCACTCACCCAGGCCCCCACACCAGGCCAGGGCCTCCCCATCCTCCAGCCACAAGACACACCTGCGGCCTCTGTTCTTTTACTGTAGGCCCCTGCATGACATGCTGAGAATTTGCCACTGCTTCAGGGCACTGTACTGAGAACCCCACTCTGGCTCCTCACACAGGGAGGGACCCCTCCTTTGGCAAAACCAGACTTTAAGGAAGGGCCCTTGGCAGAACCCTGAGCCCTCTCTAATGCATGGCCAAGCTGGGTGCATAGCCAGAATGCTAGAACCACTTCTACATTGCTCATACACTTGACACATATTTGTTAGGATACTGTAGCAATGTTATGATAATTATATATTCAAATATATAACAACATGTGAATGATTTTTTTTCTTTTTTTTTTTTTTTTTTGTATTAGCAGAGGGTCTACAGAGTGTTCAGGGTCTCACTACTAGATCGGACTCATAGAGATATGCCTGCTTACAGCCTCCCAAGAGCTGGGATTCCAGGTGTACGCCACCTCCATCAAACCCAGTCTCACTTGCTCTCTCTGCACACCCCGGGGGTGGGACTGGCACGGCAGGCCTGGGGATTGCAGGCCTGGGGATTGAACTCTGGCCCTTGCGCCTGCTTGTGTTAATGATTCTTAAGCACAACACAAATATTGTTTTAAAAAGAGATCTTTTCTCTTGAATGACTTCCATGGGACAGCTACTGCATTAATAGCTTCATATTTAGCTGGGGGGATGGCTCAGTAACACAGCGCCTGCCTAGCAAGCACAAGGTCCCAAGTTCAAGACCTGGGACCATTAAAAAAAAAAAAAAACATGCTTTATACTCATGATCTGATTTACAAATAGGGAGGAAAACTAAGGGAGACAAAGTATGCTAAGGGACACACAGTGAAAGCAAGTGAGAACAGATGGAGCCAATGGTGGCCACCCTGAGCTCACCTGGTGTACAGCCAGGCAAGATCCACACCATAGGGGGAATGAAGAATAGCTGACTCAACAGTAGGAACTATAATGGTGAAAATGTTCACTTTCTAGTTATCTCTGCGAGGAAATACTGATTTTTTTTTTTTTTAAGAAGCTTATGTAAGCAGAACCCAAATAGAATTCTAAAACATTCCACACGTTCTTCCTAACCTATTGACCAGCCAGCTCTCTGTTTACGCTTGCTGTCAGTCCCATCCAATGGGCTGCTTGTGCCCTCAACCCCGCAGGTCCCCAGCATGCTCACCTGAATGAATGCAGACGCCCTCTTTGCAGGGTCCCATAAGAACTCAACTGTATTCAGCTGGGTTGGGCTGGCCCTGGGGTCCAAGATACCAACAGACAGTGGAATATCTGCACATACACACACACACAAAAGTGCAAGTGTCAGCCTCTCACAAGTGTTCAGGGACGGACCCTCCGTACAGGTCCAAATTCCTTCACTGTAACTTGAAATACCCAAGCACCAGAGAGTTCTGGGGAGTCTTCATTCCTTTCGGTTTTGTGATGAAATACTGCAACCAGATGCCTGCTAGAAGCCTTCCAGGATGCTACAGGTGTACGTACCCTATCATTCCACCTTCTAGATTCCAAAACTCATCTGGCCCCAAGGCTGGACACAAAGCATCGTAGGCTAGGACCCGAGTCCCCAAAATTCTGCTTTTATTGCCTGCTATGTTTTGTCTAGGTGTCCCCACAAAGCCTCATGCAGTCATAGGGATGCTGGCTTTTAGAGCCTGTGATTGATTCATGGTGAGTGCTGAAATTATGGGTGTGAGTGCCACACCCACCCTAGGGCAGGTAGCCTACAGATAGTGGGGGTGCCTTGCTCTCTTGCTTCTCCCTTTGGCTCTTGTTGCTTTTGCCATCTTTCACCACCTTAAACTATTTGTGCCCCTATCGTATGCCATGCTGCCTTGGAGCTAACTGGTGATGGACCAAAATATCAACTATGAGCTGAATAAACCTTCCTTAATTTGGGGTGTCAGCTATTTTATTGCAGCAATGAAAAAAAAAGTAACCAAGATATTTCCCAGCAATGTCTCTGATGCTGACCCTTCATTCTGCAGAGTTCCCTGGGAACTTCCTGACAGCAGGGTTTTCTGAGTGCCTCGGGCCGGAACTCACCAATGTCCAGGATGCGGTCCCCTGGCCGGCTCCACCGCCAGCCCTCCAGCTGTTGGTGTTCCGTGTACTGCAGCCGGCGGTCATGGAAAACTACACGGATGATGCTCTGGGAAAGGCAGGTGATGGAGGAGACTGGCTGTGGGGCCAAGGGCAGCCCAGGAGGAACCCCAACCCCCTTCCTGGTCCAGCAAGGGAGACCCTCCCCATATTTCTAGGCCTCTCCACTTGGAGGAGCCTTCCCAATTCTTGGTATCCATGTGTTACTTCCACTTCAGAATCCTAAGAATACTCAGAATGGTAAGAACAATAAATGCCTTTTTTATTTTTTCAGTACTGGGAATTGAACCAGAGCCTTTGCTATGAGCTTGTATCCCCTACCCTTCTTTTCTTTCATTTGACAGAGGGTCTCACTAAGTCACTAATGTTCCCAGGCTGAGCCTGAATTTGCAGTCCCCCATCTCAGCTTCCCAGTGCTGAGTTTAGAGGTTTGTGCTGCCATAGCTGGCTTAATGACTACTGTTCATCCTAGGATTACAAAATGCCTTACCCATATGTCTGATTTATAAATCCCCTGTGCAGATGAACAAACTATAGCTTAGAAAGGTTCAGTAAATGGCCAAGAACCAGAGCCTGCTCCATCACTCCAAGCCACTCTGGCCCCAACACTGCCACCCTGTTGGCTCCACACAGCGACGCAACACTTCAGAGAGCAGGGATGGAGGTCTCAGTGTGCCCATGAAGGCCAAGGGCCAAGCCGGCACCATTGCTCCCTCTGAGAGCTTCCCCACCCCCAGGGAGCCCAGGTGCTCAGACCAATCCTGACCAATCCCCAATTCTGCACCTCAAGGACTGATTGGCGACCCCTAGCAAGGCTTCCAGGACTTACCTTGACATATTTTGTGTTGAGATCTTGAAAGTCTCCCAACTTCCGATTTTCCAGCAGTCGGATTTCGTAAGACTGACCTAAGGGAAATGGATGGTAAACTTCCATTTGTGAGTGCTTCCAAATTTGGCTCATCCAGCTATCACCCTTCTTATTGCTCTCAGGACCTACCCATGCTTAAAGGTTCAGAAGGGCAAAAGAAAGAGGAAAGAAAAGTCCATGGCCAGCTGAGCTCATTCTTTGGACTGAACCTCAAGTCTGTCCATTCAGCCTGGTGAACCTTGGACTCCTGAAAGAATGCATTGTGAGAAATTTTCATCTCACCAATGGCCAAAGAAATAGATTCAAGAAAATAAGTTAGTATTAAAACCACAGAATGTAACTCTGTCTTCATGAGGGAACCCCCCCCGCCACATTACACACACACACACACACACACACACCTGGATGAAGATGTGTGGTATTTAAGGAGACATTACTAGGTAAATAACTGACCACACCACTCCTGAGAGCAAACTTAAAGGGAGAAGCCTGTTAAATATTGTCTCTAGTGACAGAATGAAAAGCATTTTCTGCAGTCAAAAGAATTCCATATATTTGGGGGTGTGGGGTTCTGGTCAGTGACACAGACCCAACATAAGCTGGTGGGACAACACAAATGGAGAAAGGGTCCATCAATAAGCACAACACAAAACTCATTAATATCTATACACAACCTCAGAAAAGTGCGTGTTTTACAGAAGGACAGATACAACTCAGATAAGATGGACACAGTATGTGTTTCTGGATGGAGGATGATAATGTGGATCAAACAAAGCCCATTTTTTCCCAATGTAAGTATTATACTACAGTTCTGAAACACTCCAGCACATATTATAGTTAATAAAGGACGCTTACAAGAAAAAGAATAAGTTATTTGGTCCAAATTAGAAAATCAAATTTTTTGTTTTTCTTTTCACTACAAAGAAACAGCACACTGGACAATGCATATACTAAGTAGCCCAATGGAGCCACATGACAAGTGCACACATATTTCAAAACATTTTAAAACTCAGTTTTTTAAGGTCTTATTTCATGCAAATGATGACTTATCAGATACTTAATAGGAAAGGACTTTGGGGCTGAAGTGGGAGATAAGGAAGCAACTATATAAGACATAAAACTCCATGTACATATAAACGTAAAGTCAATTTGATGCAAATAACTAGGAACAGCATATCTACTGGCTAACAGTTGTTACAGTTTTCAAAAGCAACTGATGGGGCTAGCAAGATAGATCAGTGGTCTAAAGCACCTGCTTATGGAAGCTTAGGCAGCCACAGGGGACTGCAGTTCGATCCCCAGTATCACATGTTCCGCCAGCCCCACACACTAAATAGAAAGGCAAGGGGGAACTCAATGGCAGAAGACCTGCCTGGAATGTGCAAGGCCCTGGATTGGCTTGCCAGCATAGAAAGGGAGGAAAAGAGCAATAACTTCCCTCTGTTAGGGGGCTGAATATGGCTCTCGATGAGCGAGATGAGCTATCTCTGACCTGACTTCCATAATCCTGAGAATGTTGACCTTGTACAGTGCATTTGCAAAAACAGACGTTAGCTGATAACGTTCAGAATTCTGAGATGAGGTGATAATCCCAAATTACCTGGGTGCGCCTGAAATCCAATGACGAGTATCTTATTTGGAAATACTGAGGAGGCAGCCATTATCTGACCACAGAGACAGAGATTGGACTGACATGGCCGTGAGCCAAGGAATGCAGACACTGACCGAGGCAAAGGAGCCATGTTCCTTAAGTCCCCACAAGGGAACTGGTGTGCTCAGGCAACCTCCTACCTCCAGCCTGAGCACTGTGAGAGAAATGCTATCTGCCTTGTGTATGCGTGTCCATGTGTGTTATCAGGGGCTGAGCCCAGGGCCTTCACACTGTGTTACATTCTCATTCCCTCTTTGTTCATTTTTTACATTTCGAGGTCAACACACATTTAGTCATTTGTTACAGCAGGCAAAACAAACACATCTGTCAATGCTCCATGCCAGCGAATAATGAAATAGGCAAAGAATAGGAGATTAAATCATTCATCCCAAATATCTGCTGGGCAGCAAGGACATGCCAAGTGCACACTGTGGTCACCCAACTTGTGCATCCCACAGCTTGGGCACCATAGCTCCCACCAGGCCCCGACACGTTGCTGGCCACACAGGGTCAGGGCCAGCCAGCCAGCCCCCTCGCAGTCTGTGCAGCAACCTCGGGACCTGGCCTGCGCAGGCGCTGCGCACATGCACACCTTGCCAGTTTGCTCGGGGGGGGGGGGGGGGTGGCGAGGTACTGTTCCCATCAAAACCCCACGCCACCCACCTGCCTGCCAAGGGAATGGCTTTGAAAGGGTGGTGATGGCCTAATCAGAAAAGCAACTTTTGGAAAGAGGCAGATTTTTAGATACACTTCCGGGCAGGTTTCTGAACCAAGAGTCCAGTACGCCCTTGTTATGGACATAAAAAGAGCCGTACACACCCTAACTGGTTTTTCCAGTGTTCCCTGCCTTTCTGGATGAAGAATGCAGATGGTGCTGGCAGAAGCCCAAGGGCCAAGTGGTCATTATGTGTTACAGATGCCCCAGCGGGCCAATTAACTCTGACCCCAGGGTCTGTAGAGCAAACTCTACTCAGGCCGGCAGAGGGGTACCGCCAGTCCCCAGAGCATTTTCCTACTTGCCCAAGGGGCAGAACTATTGAGTGGGACCTAGATGCCAAGTGGCACATGCTGAGCAGAACACACAATCCACGCTTCACAGAGCGCAGGCTGTGGCTCCCACTCGTGCCCAAATGGCTGCCGGTCAAGCAGAGTAATGCCCATGGCCCTGGGAAATTCAGCTTCCAGCATGTCCCTGGGTGAGGGCTGTAGGCAGGACCTCAGCTCCACCTTCTCCAGAAGTGCCACCTCCCCACCTTGCTTAAGCCCTGCCCCAGCCACACTGCCCCTCCCTGTACTTTTCTGCCCCTGCCTGCCTCAAGGACAACACGCTGGGACCATGCCATCCTCCCACACCACACACAGTGTCATCAAGAAGGCCACCATCCAGGGTCACACACCCACCAAGGAGCGAGGGCATGTACACTGAACTGACCTAGGGTACCACTCAGGTATTGACTCTGCTGAGCCCCAGGATGAATTAAGAGTGGCAATTAGTGTCTCTATGGCCCCTGGACAGGAAAAAGCAGAGGCCCAGAGAGGTTGCCTGCCTAGGGAACTGCCTACTACTACACTATGCCAGGTCCTACCTCCCTTCTCCCCAGGTCCTCCTCAGCCTTCTCCTTCCTGTGAGGCATCTGATCCCCTTTGCGCGCTCCCTCCAGTCTGCCTCTATGGCATCACTGTGGAAGTCCCTCCAATGTTAACACTTGCTTGTTTCTTTCCCAAATTCTAAACAATGATTTGAGAGGACAGGGAAAAGTCACTATGAGACACAGCAAAACCTCTAGCCAGGCAGACCAGGCAGAGCTGTGCATGTCTGTACTCCCAGCACTCAGGAAGCTGAGACAGAAACACTGTAGGGAGTTCAAGGCCAACCTGAACTGTAAGTCAAGACCTGATCTCAAAAAAGAAAGAAAGAGAAAGAGAAAGAAAGAGAGAGAGAGAGAGAGTGAGTTTTAGTTCTGTTCTAATTTCAGAATTGTGAAATCTAGAAGTTTTTTTTAAGGGGGGATGAAGCTCAGTGGTAGAGCGCTTGCCTAGTAGGCAAGTGTCCCTGAGGTGCTGGGTTCCATTTCCAGTACTGGAGAAAAAGAACAGGGAAAAAAAAGTTGGTCTTCTAAATGTGTACCACTTCTAATGTCTGATCAGTTATTATCATGCTCTTTAAAATAATTTTTTAAAGTAAATAAGACAAGAAAAAAATTAAGGTTTATCAAAAGCAAGCATTAATATTCAATTATTTATCCAATCTTGCATAATGACATCTGTTACTCTGAGCAACAGATTTGACGATAAAAATTTGATGTTTAATATAACAACCATTATCAATTAGCTATTCCTGTTTTGAAAATCTATAACATATCTATTGCTGTATTCTGTCTTCATTTGTGCTATTTGATTTCACTTTTATTTTTACTCTTCAAAATAAAATAAAATTTTAGAGCCGGGCATGGTGGTGCATGCCTATAATCCCAGCACTTGGGAGGCTGAGGCAGGAGGATCAGTACGAGTTTGAGACCAGCCTGGGCTACAAAAGTGAGTTCAACGCCAGCCTGAACTGCATAGCGAGACCCTGTCTCAAAAAGACAAAATAAAATAAAATTTTAAAAATTTTAGAAAAGAGTTTAAAAATAGGTCATCATAGTAAGCACCATGTCCAGGGTATCGCCCAGCTCAGGTCCAGCACACAGCCAGCTCTGTGTCTGTGTGCTTCATGTAGTCCTCTTAGTAGCCTAGGAAACTAGTGGCCATCTGCTCCAGTGTGCAGGAAATTCAATTGCACAGAGGTCAAGTGCCAGTTCAAGATTAAGCCGGGGTCTGTCTCACTCCCAAGACTGAAGCCCCAGACCACACCTCCCACCCGCAAGGCACCTGCAGGACAAGCACCTGTGTCACGAGGCCCACCTGGCTCCAGGCTGGCAAGAGGCTGGCCATTTATACTCCACCTAAGTTGCATGCCATTCATTTTACCTCGGGACACTCTTCCGCACATACAGCCCTCCTCATCCCTTCCAGTTTACACCCCTCATCTCTGGGGCCTTGGTCCTCTGGACCAAGATTGGCCTGTGAAGTCGGACCGACGGGTCACTGCCAAGCACCTGCTCATGGTAGGCATCTACTTAGGCCGCAGGAAGCCAGGCATGTAGTATATTCACAAGGCCAAGCAAAGCTATGACAACCAAAGCTGTGTTCTGTCCCACATGAAGACACACAGGCCCTCAGAGAAGAATGAAGACCCAGATTAGACTTACATATGAGCACATTTGGTATATGATCATGAGAAAAAGATGGTCCAGCTTTCTTTAATAGTGTAGGGCAAATGGCTGGCTATACAGAAAAAAAAAAAAAAAATCCCAACTTCACCCTGTACTAATTCATTAATTAATTATATGTGGAAGAAGGGTATAAATACAAAAGTAAGACCTTAACATTTCTCAAGAAAACATGATATTATGGTGGTAGGGTAGGAAATAATTTCTTAAAGTAAAGACAAATGTGCAAATCATAAAAAGGAAATTTTTCATTAAAATTTGGGTCTTCTGGTAAAAGCACAATCTAGAAAAAACTCCAGACTGGGAGAGGATAAATTTCCGTAAACAAGTCCATAGGGACCCATATACCCAATATGTATATAAATTGTTTTTAAAAAATCTACAAATCATTAAAATAAAATCTAAAAAGGAACAATATTAAAGCAGGTAGCAGGTACACAGTGGTATATATAAAATTAATCACAAAAAGTTTGAAGACATAAAAATAAAACAGTTCATTTTTATAGCTAAATAGGCATAAAATAAAAATTTCAGAACACATACGTGAATTATCAGCTTTCTTTCTTTCTTTCTTTCTATGTATTTGGTACAGGGCCTCACTACACAGCTCCTCCTGTCTCAGCCTCCTCAGCACTGGAGTTACAGGCATGCATCACCACACTTGGTCTCAGTGTCCAGCTCAGCATGCCTGAGGGGATGACCAGTGCTGCATGTGGTGCAGAGGATTGAACCCCAGTCCCTGCACTTGCCTAAGCAGGCGCTTAGTTCACTGAGCTATCTCACCGGGCTATGAGTTTTATTTATAATATCAGTTTTACTTCAGGCAGTGTTAAGGCAGTAGCATGAAGCACAGTTAACATCAGAAGCAAATTTGGCAAAGGTGAAAAAACTGTATTAAGCACACGAGTGCAGTGTTAAGCCTGAATTCCAAACAAATACAGCAATACCTTAGCTGTCCCTTGACTCAATCCAAGTTCATGTTTGAACACTGAAAAGTTTAAGAAATGAATATATTTTTCTCATGAGAAATAATGGAAAACCAAATAAATGATTTACCTTACATTTACATGCAATTCTTCCAGGACGTGAACAAATTTCACAAGGATTTCTTTAACTCTATGGTGGTTTTCACAGTTTTCCTCTTAGCTCTACTGCTGTTATCACTAACTTTCTTTGGAGCTATGGTCACGATGTTCTATGCAAATGAAGCCCACAAAGAAAGAACAGTGACAGGTGCTTGAAGGCACTGACAGCACTGCACGCTGTCTGGGCAAGAGGGGTGCTGAGCAGCACCCCTTAGTGTTCCGCATTCTGGGCCCGGGACTCACTCGGAACATATGGGCTTCTGGCAGGTGGATCTTCAGTGGACACCTGAGCAAAGTAACAAACGCCAGGCAAAGGGTATTTTTTTTTTTTTTTTTTTCAAGTTTCACTGTTTGAGTAGTGGAAAGCTTGGGGTTGGAGCCATCTGATGACCAAGGTATCACTCTCTGCCTCTGTCACTCTTAGACAGGCAGGGGATGGGGGGGGCAGAGATAGAGAGACAGACAGATACAGAGGGACAGAGAGACAGAGACAGAGAGACAGAAACAGAGAGAGACAGATACAGAGGGACAGAGAGAAAGAGACAGAGAGACACAGAGAGAGAGACAGAGAGGCAGAAACAGAGAGAGACAGATACAGAGGGACAGAGAGACAGAGACAGAGAGACAGAAACAGAGAGAGACAGACACAGAGGGACAGAGAGAAAGAGTGAGACAGAGAGACACAGAGAGAGATAGAGACAGAGAGACAGAAACAGTGAGAGACAGAGAGAGATAGAGAGACAGTGAGACAAAGACAGAGACAGAGAGATAGACAGAGACAGAAACAGAGACACAGAGACAGATAGAGAGACAGAAGCAGGGACAGAGATAGAGAGGCAGAGACAGAGAGACAGAGACGGATAGAGAGACAGAGAGATAGAGATGGAGAGACAGAGATAGACAGAGGGACAGAGACAGAGAGACAGGAGATAGAGGGACAGAGACATAGAGACAGAGGCAGGAGGACAGAGACACAGAGACAGAGGGACAGACACAGAGAGGCAGAGGCAGAGAGATAGATTGGAGCAGATGCCATTCTGTAACGTACCACGGCCCCTCCTGGGCCTGCTCACTGCACCTGACACACCATAGTGGCAGCTACACGTTAGGCTCACAGCTAACACGTATTCATTCATATACCACCCAGTACCCACTGTCCAACTTCCAGGCTATTTTCTTTAATAAACTCACTTTTAAATTTAAATTTCTATCATATATCTTCATGCAGAAAAGTAGAATAACATACCCTAAGTACATAGTAACTGCGAACACAGAGACAGCAGCTACCCATGGGCTACAGCCAATGGGAACCTGGCCGGCACCCAGGTGTGCAGCGCTGCTCACTTGCAGGCCTCTGGGCCCAGCCACCTCCAAGCTACGGGCCACCCTGGGACTCAATCCACCAGGCGCAGCCTGCAGAGCACGTGGGGCTCAGGAGGGTCCTGGCAGGGGTAGAAGGAAGCTGCCGAGAACCAGACGGGAGCCAGACGGGGCATGTGGCCCTGGAACAAGCTGCAAGGTAAATCCTCCCAGCATTGGCCTGATCCTCTGCTTTCAAACTGTAAAGGCCTTGTAACCGCTAGTAGGGAAAGAACCCCAGGTGACTGTGGTGTAAACTAGCCCTTGGCAGGTGCTGCAGCCCAAACCAGCAGCCAAGGTGACCTGGAAAGGAGAGCGGAAGCAGAGGCAGCCTCTGGTCCCACCCCTGGCAGTGGGAGCCAAGCCCTGGTGACCCATTCCTGCTTCAGCCCAGGGACTCCAGACCACACTGTCCCTCCCTGAGGAAAGGTGAGGGCTCCTCCACTAGACTTACGCCCGACGCCACCACCACCCAGGAAGGATGGCTTGGAGCCTGCCCGAGGAGGCCTGGCCTGTGCCACACTTCATCCACACCAACTTCAGGGAGGTGTGCACACCACGCCTTGGCCTATCCTCCCTCCACCCACTCAGGAGCATGGGCTCAAGGACAGGCACGGGAGACAAAGTAAAACACCTGTATCCTACACTGGGCATCGTGCCTGGCTCCAGGAGCTGCTCTGTAAACCTTGGCTTCTGCCCCTTCCCTTGAGCTGCGCAGCATACCCCACCCCTTCTCTCTCACCCATCTGCAAGGTTTTCCTATGAAATCCCAGGTAGTAGCTATTCCCAGCTTTGTGGAACAAAGGATCTCTGTCACAGCCACTCTGCCACAGTAACAGAGGCAGCCACGGACCTCACAGAGAATGGGCCCGTGTGGGTTCTGAGCATTTGCTGAACATTTGCACAGAAACCTGCCTTGCTATTGGCTCCATCCTCCCTCGCTTCCTCCAGCACTCTGCCACTCGGCCTGACTCCCCACCATGGCCACGTCACAGCTCCTGCAGCTGCTCCAAACTGGGCCCCTGACAGCCTCAGTGCCAGCTACCACACCAGCTGGTGACAGGGTTTCATTTAATAGTGGCCAAGCCTAACACTCAGAACAGTAAATAAGAGAGCGAGGGCCAGCCAGCCAAGCAAGAAGAGTTCGAAACCCTGCCCGCCCTCATGTGGAATTAAGGAAATGCCAGGCGAAAGCAGAGAGATACCTGACTGCCTGTCAGGTCAACGTTGATACGGAACAGACTGTGAACAGCCTGCGAGGGCAGCGGCGTGAGGCAGCGTGTCTTTGCCTCACCCATGTTGGAAGGGGAGGTCAGCACACAATTTATCAAGAGCAATGCTGCATACCGCCTACTCACCAGCCAGCCCACCCCCCGGGGGACTCCAGTGGACAGAGCCACCAGCACAGGTGCCAAAGGTGTTTATGCAAGGCTGCTCAGTGCAGCAGTGCTGTGACAGGCGAGGGCCAGTAATGGTCTTCATGGGCCATAATCGTGTCATTACAAAATTGTGGAATACTCTGCAGCTGTTACAGAGAACCAGGTATTCTACATGTCTCCACTCAGGAAGCTTGCTGGGTGAGGAATGTGGGAGGACAACGTCACATACTTATTAGCCCTGCCCAAAGGGCACAGCTCATGTCCAGCTCCAAGCAAGCATTAGGTAATCCCAGAGAGAGGCAGCCCGCAGTCACCTGGCCGCGCCCTTCATGGGTCTCACTACTATTGGAAACACAGAGGGGCTGTGATGGGTCCAGGGAAAGCAGCTGCAGACAAAACCAGACACCCTGACTGTGCTTGAATGAAGGCAAAAGCCTGCTATAAAGTAAGACACTATGGGGCTCAGGGTGAGCTCAGTGAGACAACACCACCCTAGCATGCACAAGGCCCCTACTTCTGTCTCCAATAGAGACCGAAAAAGTAGAAAGAGTATCGGAACAATTAGAACTATATTAATTAACAAAAATGAATAAGTTATACATGTACCCCTATATTTGTGAGTCTGATGGCTACATCAAATGGTGAGTAGAGAATCACCTTTCTCTTTTAAATTACATATGGTTCAAAAAAATAGGAATATAAAAAATCAAAATGTATCGCTTGTGATTGTGAAAAACATACAAAACAAAGAAAAGAGGAACCGCTGCCTCATTGTCTTGCTGTACAACCTCAGTATTCACTCTTCCAGAGCCAGACTGTGTCCGGGAGCCAAACCTGGAGGTGAGCATTCAGGAAGGGTTCAATGAACAGACACAAACATGGAAGTTGCATCAGAAAGGGACAAGGAGGTCCTTCCAATCCAGAGTCTTGCTGGGAGACGCCCTCAAGGAGCTGCCCTATGGTCAGTCCATGCCCATTTTGAAGAGGAAATGAAAGCCCAGGGCGATAATCATTTGCCCAGGACCACACTGCAAATGAGCCCAGACTCAGTGTCTGCAGCCTGGACCAGGGCAAGAAGGTAAATGGGAGTAGTGGTCAGGTCTGACACAGGAGGTTGAGTCCAGACCTTTCCGTGGTCCAGCTACATGACCAAGAGCAAGTGTTTTGTTTTTTTGTTTGTGGCAGCATTGAGAATTGAACCCAGGACCTCCTAAATGCTAGGCAAACACTGAGCTACAGCTCCACCCCCACAGACAGGTTCTGAAGCCTCTCCCTCTCCCTCGCAGCACACGCACTGTGCCCTGCAGAGCTGCCAGGAGGACTGGATGAGAGGATGCACTTCCAGCCTAGCACACAACAGTGCTCTGTGAGCACCTGTCACCACAGCACTTCCCAGCAGCTAGGCTAAGAGCATGCACCCCATGAGCGGGTCACTGCACACACCAAACTCTCCTTCGGGCAACATTATGCACCAAGTGACCCTTCTCCTATAGCTACAGAGCACAGAGGCAGCCAAGCCGAGACACAACCGCAGGAAGGGATCCACAGGGTCACACAACTATCTCCGAGAAGTCAGCTGCTAAGGCCCCAGTGCTGCCCAGAGTAGCCCATGGGCTGTGCCCACCAGGTGCCCCTGCAGAGCAGCTTGGACATGCCAGAGTGGCTCTGCCCAGCGGGCAGAACCCAGAGCAGGGCCTCCTGCTCAGATCACAGTGTTCCCAATAACAGGAGGCAATTGCCTGGGCCAGCCAAGATTTACAGGTTGTTTACTTTCCAACAGTTGCTGGTTTGGGTCATTAATGCCACATAAAACATAATGGAGGCCATCACTGCCCATAGAAAGGAGGGCAGGATGCCAATGGTCCCATAAAATGTCAAACACAGAAAGCACAATAGTGCACCCGCTGTACCAGGCATGCGTCATTTGTCTCGCGTCTGCCTTTGTGTGCTGTTATGCAAGTACCTGTGCAAGTGGTGCAGGTGTACAGTCAGGAGACCACACGGTATAGGGAAAAGGCTCCACCATCGACAGACCCACCCTGTGATCCCGACGGACCGTCGTCACCTCGGGCAGGCATGTAGCCTTCTCAAGCTGCTCATGAATGTCATGGACAAGGCATCACGTCTGGGACACAAGGATCCCAGCAAATATTTGCAAGGTCATAAGTCTGTGTGTTTAAGAGTGAACCACATCCTGGAGATTCCCTGCTTGGTCAGGGCAGAGAAAACCTGAAGGACATCGATGTTCAAAGAAACAGAGGCAGATCTAACCACAAGGGGCTTCCAGGGGCCACAGCTGAACAATCTGACCAACAACATAAATTACAGTACTCAGTGTCAACCTGCATGATAAATATCCATGAGTCCATATTAATACGATAAATAAGTGTTACCAAATACAAGTGTAGGGAAATTAGTAGAAAGTTACCATTAGGCAAGTACTACAGTAATAACGGGTATAGCTAAGATCTACCGTTAAATACCAAGATCAGCAGGTAAAAGCTTGAGGAACTCAAGCTATCACAACAGTCTCGAACACCTCCCTCTGACTAAGAATTATTGGTATTTATTTTTTGAGCGTGGATCCACATTGCCCAAGGTCGTAAACCTCTGGATTCAAGAGATTCTCCTATCTCAGCCCTCTGAGTTTCGAGGACTGCAGAAAGCACCATTATACACAGCTCAAGATACTTATTACACACAAAGAAGGACATGTAACTTTACAGCTGCAAAATCTGGTAGGCAGCCTCTTAACTCAGTCACCAAGCTGTGAGGAAGCAGCAGGGTTAATGGTCTGTGTCCAAATGTCTCCCCAGAGTCTCCAGCGCTCACCAGGGGAATTCAAAGGTGACTGGATTAGGGTGTGTGACTGTGGATTAAGAGTGTGACTCTGGGATTAAGGGTGCCATGTGGCCATAACTGGTGTAGCCCAAGATCCGCCAGTGGATACTAAAATCAACAAGCAAATTCCCTCCTTGAACTGGAGGGAATTCAAGTTATCACTGTGGCCTCAGAATATCTGGGTTTGGGGGACACCACCCAAAAGGTGTGGAGCCCGAAGAAATATAAAGGTAGGCTGCAGCTGCTGCTGCTGCTCCTCTGCCTGCCTGGTGCCACCTCCTGCCTGCTCTGCGATGCCCCTCTGCCAAGCCACCCTGCCCAGGGGCCAACCATCTGTGGGCTGGAGCCTCTGTGAACCTTTGCTCCCTTCAGGCATTCTGACCCAGCGACAGGAAAAGTAACCAAGACAAAAAGTAAGACACAGCACGCCATGATTTCCAACATAATGCCCCACCAAGGCCACCCTGTCACTCGGCAGCAATTTTGTCAGAACTGTGTAACCTCAATCCCAGTGTCAGGAGGTACTGGGCATGGGACCCTGCAGCACAGCATCTGCCTGGCACCCACAAGGCCCAGGGCTTGCTCTTCTGTACCGCGAAACAGATAAGGAGGAGGAAGAAAAACAGGAAGAGGAAGAGGTGGGAGTGAAGAAGTTCCTCAAATAATTTTTTTTAAAAATTCCAAGTATGATGTCACATGCATTTGTGCCTGGCAAGCATAAGGTCTTGAGTTCAATCACCAGTACCACCAAAAAAAAAAAAAAGTCACATGCAGTAATCATGTAAGCCAGTAATCAAGTAAGCCAGAAGAACCACAAGTTTGAGTGCAGCCTTGGTAACTTAAAGACTCAGCAAGACTTTGTCTCAAAGTTTTAAAAATTAAATGGGATGTAATTTGATGTGAAGATCTTGGGTCCAAACCCCAGAGAGAGGGAGAGAGACCTGGAAGAAGACCTAACTTCATTACTAATAGTTACAAATTCAATAAATGTAATTTAATCCCAAGTGACCACTATCCTGTTGGTGAGGTCCCTAACAGCCCAGGCAACGGTGCAACAAGGCACCTCTTGCACAGGAGCGAGTGTGAACAGATGCCACCTTGGAGGCTCTTGTGGGATCTACGGAAGCCTGAAATGTACATATCCCTCCCATTGATCTGTATTTTGAAGAAAAAAGAGACCCACACTGTCACTTGTGCACATGTGAACACACACCGGAAGCAATGTGTGACATCACTGGCCTGCAGGAGAGCAGCTGGGTGTCAGGCAGGGTGGCAATTTTTCCACAAATCAAGTCTATGCATGAACTTGCCAGAAAAAAAAACAAATTTCAAACATGAAGTTAAAAAAAAAAAACTCGCCTGTAAGTTGATAGGAGAAAGGACAGAGTAGTAAACTCAGTCTCAGGTAAGGTCAGGACCTTGACTCGGGCATCTCCCCTCGGGCCCTGCCCAGCTGGGCATGCCAGGATCAGTGAACTGGGCAGGGTGGTGGGGATAAGGCACCCAAGCCCTTATCATCCTCACACCTAACTGACCCAGAAGCACAGGCACTAGGGATGCCCTTAGTAAGCTGCTCCCCCAGCCCAGTCTCTGGCTTCACAGGGCAGAGAAACATGCAAGGAAAAGGGTCTCCCATGGATCCAGCCAGGGGAGCTTGTGAGCCAGGCAGGCCAAGAGGAGGGAATAAGAAAGCCAGGCTCAGGGGCCCGGCAGGACGGCTCAGTGGTCTACAGCACCTGCTTGGGAAAGCTTGGGCGGCTTCAGGGACTGCGTTCCCAGGCACCACATGCTGCGCCAGCCCTGCCCTCAGGGCGGGCTGAGCCGGCCATAAAAATGAATGAACAAAGGTTCTGAAACAAGAATAAAAATAATAAATAAAATAAAATAAAAAGAAAGCCAGGCTCCCACAGAACTAAGAATATGCATTCTGAACCTGTGATTGCACTCCCATCTAGAGACCCAAGAGAAATGAAAGCACAGTACCACACACAGAGCTGTAAAAGTCCACAGCAGTGTCACCTGGAAAAGCCCTGAAGTGGAACAACCCAAATCTCCATCAGTCAGAGAGGGTATAAACAAACAGGGCACCCACACAGCAGAGTACTATTCAGCAACAAAAAGGAGGGGTGTCCAGCACGTGCCCAACATGGACAAGCCCTAAAGACTCCATGCTGAGGGAAGGAAGCCAGTCACAAATGACACCATTTGTATGATGTCTCTGCTAGGAAAGCCTCAGAAGAGGCTAATTTATTCCAAGGAGAGAGGAACGAGATTAGGGATTGGGCAAGCTAAGAAACAATGGGGATTGACTGTAAATGGCGCACGCTTATTTTAGAAAGCACAAAAGGGTTCTCAAAATAGTTTCATGATGCTTCAGTGTGTTTGATTGCTTGTAAAAGAAAACATTGAGCCGTGTACTTGAATCGAGTGGGCTGCGCAGTTCATGAACCATGTCCTAACACAGCTGTGTTTTAAAATTATTTTAAAGGGCTGGTGAGATAGCTCAGTGGACTAAGCATCTGCTTAGGCAAGCACAGGGACCTGGGTTTGATCCCTGGCACCACATGCTGCACCAGCTCTGCCCCCAGCCACAGTGAGCTGGCAACCAAGACTGGGTGTGGTGGTGCACACCTGTAATCCTGGTGCTGGGGAGGCTGAAAACAGGAGGATCACTATGAGTCTAAGCTGTGTCGTGAGACCCTATACCAAATACATTAAAAAAAAAAAAACTAAAAATGTTTTAAAAAGAGAGGTCATCAGGGCATAGTGGCACACACTGTAATGACAGCACTCAGCTAGGCAAGTGGATCGCAGTGAACCTGAGGACAGCTTGGGGGACACAGTGAGTTCAAGGCCACTGATGATATCTGGCCTTTAAAAAGAGAAAAACAAAAGACTAGACAGAAGTACCTCTACATGTTCTGGGGCAGCAGCATGGCCTCTTTGGGACTCAGTTTACCCACCTGTAACATGAGAAGATGAGTGTGGAAAGGCCAGATCAACATTTCTCTGATTCCATGATGGTTGATATCACCTAGTGACCAGAGGGCAGGGCTCTGGCTGTTTCCAGCAGCAGGCCCAAGGGCTGCATCTCCCCTAGCACAGGAAATGTAGGCCACAGATATTTCTGACCCTGCCAGCCCTCATGGGGGGCAGATCCCTACCTGTCCACCATGCAAGTCCCTAGAGCTGTCAGGCTCCTCGGACCACACACACAAGAGTCTCCAGGCATACTTTAGAAAACTCCACGCCCCCACACGCACTCAGCTAAGAGCTTCCAGCTGGAAACAACAAAGCTCCTCAGTCTGTGAAGCACGGAGCCAGAGTTGAGCAGGGCCACATGTGTGCAACGTCCAGCCCTCTCTACCTACAGAAGAAGCACATGGAAGAAAACAGCAATGTCGCCTGTCACACCCTCAGTGTGGCCGCCTACAAGCTTAGGACACTGAGAACCAATATCTGGTGTGCTTCATGAAAACAGAACCCTGTCCTCCACAGCCCGGTTACAGCAGCCACCATAGCTCCCGGGGCACCTGAATGCCATCCTCAAGCCATTTTGGAGAGGTCCACATTGCATTCCCAGAGACTGTCAGGAACACAACACATGCATGGGTCAAGTCTATTCTGCACAGCAGGCCTCCATTTCCTCATCAATTAGAGGGGGTTAGATGAGACGAACCTCGAAGTGTGCAAATGACATTCCTGTATAAGGCAGGGAGGGACAGAATAGGAAATAGCCAGATAAAGGCCCCAACCCCAGTCTCCTAGAAGGTTCCACAGGGAAAAATATCGGGTGGGGATCTCTCGCAGGGACACAGGGTCCTAAACAAATAATTGAGAAGCATCAGTTTCTAACCGCCACAAAGAAGTATCTGTCTGCCCTGTGGCCACGCAGGCCCCAAGCTGTCCACCCCTGGGCTTACTCCAAGTACATTGCATGGCCCAGAAATACCACGGATTTACTCTGAGCTCCCTCCTTTCTCTTGTGAAATGAGGTGGGTGGGGGGATCACCGGGGCTCCCTGTGTGGAGGGGTTTCCTTCAGACAAAACAAACCCAAACCCCTACTTTGTTCTAAGCAGGGCTCCTACACCTAAGCAGTCATTCTTTCCTTTGGTTTGGCTTTTTTAAACTTGGTCTAACAATGTAGTCCAGTCTGGCCTTGTATTAGCCCTCCTCCCTCAGGCTCCCAGAGAGCTGGGACCACAAGCATGAGCCACCACATCCAGCTTCCCGTTCTCTATCCACAGCACCATGGCCCTCGAGAAAAGCAACAAAGAGCAATGCAGGTTTCTGAGCTCTCATCCTTGCTTTCTTTGCTTTCAAATGCCCACAGAAAACATCCTGAAGTTACCTGCAGGACAGAAACACTTGCTACAACCCCTTGATGTATCTGGACCCTAAATAGGATGGGCTGTTGTAGCCATAATCCTATTTGTACAGTACTGGGGCAGTACTCTGCGCTAAACAACCCCACTCCTAGACCCCACTGCAGGCTGTTGCTTGCACGGGGATAGGGCGCTCACTCCTGGCTACAACAGGCAAGTCAAGTTTCTTGGGTCTAGAAGAGTTGCAACACCTCTGGGAGTGACTGTGACTGTCCTAGCAGACAGATCATCATTTAACTCCTGAGGCGAAAATGGACAAGGCTCACTAGGCTATGGCATCTCCCAGCAAAAACAGGGGACCGCCTGGTGGACCTAGACTAAGCAGTACCAAACCTGGGGCTTCTATGAGCTTGATCTGCTCCCACACTGACCAACACACTCATCCTGGCCAGGTACTCTTTGAGCTAGCTCTTCCTCCTTTGGAATGCTTCCAGGGTTTGGATGGTTTTAATATAATTCTCAAAAATCTATCATTCCCAGTTCTTGGAACACCCCCTGAAATTAGATCCTGTAAGTATTACACAGGTTAAACATCCCCAGTGAAAAATATTAACTGCTATGGTGTCCAAGGCTTTCTTAGCACCACCATGATAGCATAAGAAAATTTCATACCTGACCTCACTGGATGGGTCAGACAAAACACAAGTGCCTTAAAAGTATTGTACAAAGTTTCCTCCAGGCTACATGTATAAGGCACCTATGAGACATGCAAATTTCCTGTTTGCCAGGCATGGTGGCACACGCTTGCATCCCGGCCAGTAGGGAGGGAAAGACAGGACGATGATCTCTTGGGTCCAGAAGTCCTGGGCCAACAGTGAGATTCCATCTCAAAAAACAATGAATTTCATGTTTTAACTTTGGTACTGTTAGCCTCATGCACTCATAGGTAGGGCTTTTGCAAGGATCACAGGGACTTCTGCTGATTGGCTATTAGGAGGTGGGGCCTGTCTTGAAGAGGTGCTCATGGCCACAACCCCAAGAGTCAGCTCTTTCCCAGCTCCTCCCTTGCAGGCTGCTTCCCGGATGCCAAGAGCTGGGCAGCTTCCCTCCAACCAGGCCATTCCACCTGGGAGTCAAGGCTATGGACTGAAACTATACAAAGGAAGCAAAGGAAACCTTTCTTCTTTTAAGCTGTAGCTGTGGGTATTGTGTCTCAGTAACCAAAGCAGATTCCATCCCCACAATACCTCAATAAGCACAAAACAGGGGAAAACTCCCAGATGCAACAGAGTCTAAAATCTAAAACATCTCTGAAGCCGGGCGTGGTGGCGCATGCCTGTAATCCCAGCACTTGAGAGGCTGAGGCAGGAGGATCGGTGCAAGTTCGAGACCAGCCTGGGCTACAAAAGTGAGTTCAAGACCAGCCTGAACTACTGCATGGCGAGACCCTGTCTCAAAAAGACAAATAAATAAATAAATAAGTAAATAAATAAATCATCTCTGGACTCAAGCATTTCAGATAAGGGAGTTTGGATGGTTTTAATACAATTCTATATTTAATATAATTCCACCTGTGTTTTAATATAATTAACTGATTCTTTCTTTTGGGGGGGCAGGACCAGGGTTCAAACTCATGACCTGGCAATTGCCAGGCAGCACTTGCACCACAGAGCTATCTCCCCAGCCCCTTTCACTGGTTCATTATTACTTAAAATACAATCAAAGTTTGACATGACGATATAGAGATCCTTAGAACATTAAAAATCGTTTCTTGGGGCTAGAGATAGCGCTCAGGGGGTCAGCACTTATCTAGAATGCATGTTCAATACCTAGTACCACCAACCAAGAAAAGAAGTACTACTACATACTGTGAGATACAGTTAACAATCTGTACAAGTAGCCTCCCATTTATTTCAATTTGTGCTGATTTATTTTATTTTATTTTAGGGAAGAGTCTGCAGAGTGTTCAGGGTCTGGTAGTGATCTGCTGTTTACAGCCTCCCAAGAGCTAGGATGACAGGGGCACGCCACCACGCCCAGTCTCAATTGCCCTCTCAGTGTGCCCTGAGGGTAGGGCCAGTACAGCAGGCCTGCAGACAGAACGCCCAGCCCCTGAGCATGTTTGCAGGTGCTTTAATCCACTGAACAATTTGGGTGGTCCTGATGCTGATTGGTTTTAAAAGCAACAGAACCACCAAAAAACCTCAATCAACCACAAACACACCCCAAGTTTAGTATTTTTATTAGTTTCACTCTAAATTCACAAGCTTATTGGGAGATGATGCTTAGGAAGGTATGTGTGCCTTGTTTGTGCTTTTGCTATGTGGTTTAAAACATTTTTGTTTTTGTTGTTTGTAATTATTCTTAAATTGAGGTTTACTTTTTGGTTTTGGTGCTGAGGACTGGACTCAGGGCTTCCAGCTTGCTAGGCAGGTGTTCTACTGCTGAGCTAAATCCCCAGCTCTGGCTTATAATACTATTTACTAATCATGTTTCCAAAATAGACAAAATAAGCCAGGTATGGTGGTGCACACCTGTAACTTCGGCACTCAGGAGGCAGAGGCAGGAGGGTCACTGCAGCTCAAGGTCATCCTGGCTACACAGTGGGTGCAAAATGAGCCTGAACTACAATGGGACTCCATCTCAAAAACCCAAAAACAGATAAACAAATAGACAAAATGAAGTATCTGTACATATCAGATACATATATATTCTCCGCACAACACCTGAGATAGGTGTTATGCCTATATCACAGAAAACAAAGGCTGGCAGCAAGTAGTGGAGTGCACCTGCAATCCCAGCACTCAGGAGGAGGAGGCAGGAGGATTGCTGTGAGGCTGAGGGCAGCCTGGGCTACAAGGTGAGTTCAAGGACAGCTTAAATTACATAATGAAATCCTTTCAAAAGAGAGAGAGAGAAGGAAGGAGGGAGGGAGGAGGAAGGGAAGGAGAGAGGGAGGGAGAAGGGAAGGGAAGGGAAAGGAAGGGAAGGGAAGGGAAGGGAAGGGAAGGGAAGGGAAGGGAAGGGAAGGGAAGGGAAGGGAAGGGAAGGGAAGGGAAGGGAAGGGAAGGGAAGGGAAGGGAAGGGAAGGGACTGCACAAAAAGGAGTACGGCAGAATGCATACTTTGTTTCTTCTACACTGAAGTAAATGCCCAAATGTTAAAGTGCCAGGCAAATCTTTCTTATTTTTATGTATTTACTACAGGGCCTACAAAATCTCACTACACAGGTGGGACTCATAGTGATTCTCCTGCTTTCAGCCTCCCAAGTGCTGGGATTACAGGCTCACACCACCATGCCCAGTCTCAATCATGGGTGGGACTGGCAAGGCAGCTTGGGGGCCAAACCCTGGACACTGTGCTCCACCTAAGCAGGTGCTCAAATTTTTCTTTAATAAAAACAAATGTGTATCATTAAAATACTCAAGAGGAGAGGCTCTTTTTTAAATGAGATAAGAAGCACAATAACAAGATGAAGTCCAACAAACCTGATTCCCATAACAATTCATTTTAAAAATGTATTATGATGAAAGAATAAGTAAACAAGTTAATCATAAATGAGTGAAATGAAAAAATCTGAGATTTGTGCAATGTGTATTATGAAATCCAAAATTTGCAAAAAGCTCTCACAAATAAATAAGAAAATGGTAACATCTGTACTGGAAAAATGGATAAATCACATGAGAAGCAAAAAGAATTAAAATATGCAAAGAAATCTATTATTACTTAGGAAGTGAGGGCTGGGGATATAGCTCAGTGAAATAAGAGCCTGCCTGGCAAACACAAGGTACTCAGTTTGATCCCTGGTACAAAAAAAAAAAAAAAAAAAAAAAAAAAAAAAAAAAAAAAAAAAAAAAAAAAAAAAAAAAAAAAAAAAAAAAAAAAAAAAAAAAAAAAAAAAAAAAAAAAAAAAAAGCCAAAAAACAAACAAACAAAAAAAAAAACTTGAGGAAGTGAAATTTAAAACTAGAATACCTTATATTTTCTCTTAGAAATAACCTAGAGTTAAGTTTTAGCAAAGTTGAAGACAGTGACATTGGGCCGGTGAGATAGCTCAGCAGACAAAGCACCTGCTTAGGCAAGCACAGGGACCAGAGTTCAATCCCTGGCACCACATGCCATGCCAATCCTGCCCCATGGGCATGCTGAGCCACTAACTCCAGGTGTGGTGGGTGGCATACACCTGTAATCCCCACCCTGGGGATGCTGAAAACTGGAGGGTCACTGAGTCTGAGCTGTGTAGTGAGATCCTGCACCAGATACACTTAAAAAGAAGGAAAGAGACAGTGACATTTTCCACTTGTCCAAAGACTTTCTTTAGCCAGGCGCTGGGTGAGGACTAGCAAGGAGCACAAGACCAAACTCTTGTCTTTTATAAAATATAGTTTATAAGTATTCCTCATTAGTGAACTATCTGCCAACCACTTTTAGGGGGCTTTTCAGGCTGACAACCTGACCTGATACTTAGGTACAGGCACTTAGCAGTTCTGTGTGTTTTATTCATAGAGCCTCAATGTGTTATTTCTGTACAGTACACCTTGTTTCCACAGCACTGTGATGCTCGCTGGCTATCTTGTGTAGCATTACAGTACTGCATGTGGGAATTATGCAAATAAAAGCAAAGTCATCAAGCTGGAATCTCCTTCGGCCACTTCTTTGCTCTGAATATTGGATGTACATATTATATGTAATCCATCATTTAGCCACCAATTCACTTAATGTCCTAGCTGCAGGAACAGAGTGTCTATATATTCCAGGTGTGGCAGACCTGAGGGAGAGGCCCAGGAAGAGGAAATAGACACGTCCATATAGTTAGTCTTAGTTATTTTCTGCTGACAAAACATCCAACACTCAAAGTTACACGGGGAAAGCTTGATTTAGCTCACAGTTCATAGAGGTTTCAGTTCACAGTGGTTCTGGGGCAGGGTGGGCATGGCAGAGGAGCAACAGGTTGTCAGCCTGAAAAGCCCCCTAAAAGTGGTTGGCAGATAGTTCACTAATGAGGAATACTTATAAACTATATTTTATAAAAGACAAGAGTTTGGTCTTGTGCTCCTTGCTAGTCCTCACCCAGCGCCTGGTTAAAGAAAGTCTTTGGACAAGTGGAGAATGTCACTGTCTATAGCAGAGCAGAGCAGGAAGAAGGCAGCAGGAAAACAACAATGACACCGCCACAGCAGCCCTTTCTGCTCATTCTATTCTTGTTCCCCACTCTTAATCCAAGCACCACACCATGAATCAATCCCAGCATGCCATCCGAGATCCCAGCATCACACACCCTAGACCCAGCCATCTCCCACACGCCCACATCTGACCACATGAGGCTTTCCAGGGACATGTAGAGGCAAGCCCTAAAGGTTGCCATTCACACAAACACAAAGGGAGACAACTTGCACAGAGGGCGGTACAGTAGCGCCTCTCCAAGCGCTGTGCTGGCCGTACAGTGCCCACATAGTCATCCTGTAGAGATGCACTCTGCTGATGAAGCATAGGCTGCCCACAACTGGATCCTCGCCAGTGCCCTGGGTGTAGCTAAGGAAATGGCAGTGACCCTAGTACTCCTAAAGAGGGCAAATCACAACACATCCACCCAGGGATCACACTACAGTGGCAAAGACCAGGCTTTTCACCCCCCAGTACCAGGGGTGGAACCCCAGGCTCACACTCCATCACTGAGCTACACCCCGGGCCCTGATTTTATTTAAGATACTGCATAGAAAGAATCAAAACTATTTTGTTTGAAAGAGAAAAGGTGCAAGTTGTTTATATATATATGTATATATATATATATATATATATATATATATATATATGTATATTCCATTATATATATAATGGAATCATGTTTTTCTTAAATAGGAAAGGTACGTACATCCCCATATGTACATGTATCCAGCATCCCCATATGCATATGTACATGTATCCAGCATCCCCATATGCATATGTACATGTATCCAACATTCCCATATGTATATGTACATGTGTCCGACATCCCCATATGTATATGTACATGTGTCCAACATCCCCATATGTATATGTACATGTGTCCAACATCCCCATATGTATATGTATATGTGTCCGACATCCCCATATGCATATGTACATGTATCCATACAAAAAGATATATATTTGCTATCCAATGAATAAGAAAAATCTAGAAGGTAGCATGATGAAAAGGTTTAAAGTCCAGACATCCATGTTATCCTGCTGCTCTTGGTTACAGCGAGCATGTGTTATTCACAGAAAGAAGACGGAGCCAGGTGTGGTGGTGCACGCCTGTAATCCCAGCACTTGGAAGGCTGAGGCAGGAGGATCAGTGCAAGTTTGAGACCAGCCTGGGCTACAAAAATGAGCTCAAGGCCAGCCTGAACTGCATAGCGCAACCCTGTCTCAGAAAGACAAAAAAAGGTGAAAGGTGTTTTTAAAGCCAGGGTCTTTTGGTTTCTCCAGTATATACTCCTAAACTGCAAGCTACAAATTAATCTGGAAGGAAACCTTGAGCTACCGTGAAAAGATAGCAAACAAAGTGACTCATCTTCTCCTCAGTCCTTAAATTCTCAGTCATTCCTGTTCCCTCATTTGATCCCACTTGATCAGTGTTACCCACGTGACTACACATGTTGTAATGCTATAGGTTGACCACAGTTTTGTTCCACCTCACATCCATCCTCGGACTTTCCATTGGATCAACATCACTATGCCAACAGACTTGTAATATTATGGACTGCTTATAGTTCTGTCTCACTTTAAACCCACTTCACCTTGTGGTTTTGTTCAATAAACACCCTTAAGAAGCAGGGTTGGTGGACAGCCTTTCCAGGCCCACTTTCATCCCTCTCAGACAGAAGCTTTCTTTCTCTCAGTAAATTCATTCTACTTTAAAAAAAAAAAAAAAAAATCAGTCACTGATATGACTGGGAAGAGAGGGAAATGGAACTGGGGACTTTGTGTCTGCCAGAGATTTGTCATTTGCTTCATTCTCCAGGCATTCTCCATTCATTCTCCACTGCCTGTTGGCTTCAGATGAGGAAACCCAGGATCCTAGAGATTAAATGATTTCCCCTAGGAGAAATAGTAAAAACAGATTCCATTGTTCCTTCTAACCTCGGGGACAACAGGAGTCCCCCCGCTGGGGCTCTTATCTGCCTCAGGCTGCAGTCATAAAGGAGGGATTGGGTGCGGTAGGAACCATCAGGTCTCCATCTTCGAGCTGAGGAAGCATTTCCTTCCGACTCCACTCCCGCAGGTGCCTCTGACTCCCACTCTCTCACTCACCATTCGTCAGAGCAGCACCACAGGACCAAAGGGGCTTCAGCCTGAAACCCTTCAGCCAGGGCAAGCCTGCATGGAGAGAGGGCACTGCCATTTCTAGAAGTCACCCCAGACCCACATGGTGGTGTGATGAGGCTGGGCATATCATCCAGCTCCCTCCCACTGTCTCCTGGGGAATACTACATTTGGGGAGAATAAAGCAAAAGGAAAGATCAGAGCTGGGGGTGTAGCTCTGGACTCCATGCCTCTAGCAAGGGAGGCTGAGGGAGGGAGAACACACCCAATATAGGAGTATCACCCTAAAGCTCCTCTCCTGGAAGAGCCCAGGGCTTTCTATAACCACAAATTTTAAGGGTTTCTTTGTTTTTTGTTTTTTGGCTGGCTCAGGCTGCCTTAAAGGCAGGTCAGGTAAGGCCTGTAGGGTTGGGGTTCAAACTTGGTCCCCTGTGCCTGACTGCATTTGTCAGGGCTTAACAACTGAACCCACACAATTTTTAGAACAGCATTTTAACACTCCACTAAAGAAATGATTGCTAAGGGTTTATCTGTTATCTGGCTGTGTGCTAAATGAAGAACAGACAGAGGTCAAGCAGATCTTTCTGCCTCTCACCTGCCCTCGGGGTGGGCTGAGCCAGCCATAAAAATGAGTGAATAAACAAAGGTTCTGAAACAAGAATAAAAATAATAAATAAAATAAAAAATTCTTAAAAAAAAATCCTAAAGTCCCAATGACTCAATGTCAGTGCTAATTTTCAGTACAAGGTTAGGGACATGTTTCCTTTGTATTAATAATGGCAGCAGAAATGCAAGTCCTTATCAAGTGCCAGGTACAATGCCGAATGCTTCTCACACATACGTGTGTATGTGTGCATGGGTGCATGTGTGTCTGTGTGTGTGTGTACCAGGGACTGAACCCAGGACCTTCACTAACCCTTACATTATGTTTTGAGGTTGGTTCTCACTAACTCCCTCCATTGCCCAGGTTGGACTAGAGTTTTGTGACATTCCCTGCCCCGCCTCTGCTTTCTGGAGTGCTGGGATTATAGCGGTCTCACAATGCCTGGCTGCAAGAATCTTAGCCATATGGGACCAACTACTTTGCAGAGATTTTATTTCCCATATCATGGAGGTAAATAATAGAGGGCAGGAGGACTCAGTAACAGGCTGGCTGCCCAGGACCCACCCTTGGGTGAGCAGATAGAGCCTTGGGTGCCTGGTCTAAGTGCCCTGGCCTTATCACACCCACTCTTCAGATTCCAAGCCCCACTCAACCAGAAGCCTTTGGATTTCTACATAGTAGTACACCTGCACCCAACACACACACACACACACACACACACACACACACACTCTTTCAAGCTGTTGGGTTTTTTTGTTTGTTTGTTTTTAATGTATTTGGCGTCACAGGATCTCACTATGCAGCTCAGACTCATAGTTTTCAGACTCTCCAGCATTAGGATTACAAGCAAAAGGAGCTGGGGAGATGGCTCCGAGGCACAAGTGCCTGCTGGGCAAGTGCAAGGTCGTGAGTTTGAACCCCGGTCCCACAAAAAAAAAAAAAAAAAAAGGATTACAAGCATGTGCCACCACACCTAGACTCTTGCCAGCTTAGCATTACCTGGGGTGGGGCTGGCCCAGAATGTGGTACTGGGGATCGAACCATGGTCCCTGCACCTGCCTAGCCTTGCTAAAGCAGGCGCTTTAGTCCACTGAGCTATCTCACCAGCCCTCAAATCATTCTGTCTTTGCACACAGCTTTTATGATTGAATCACCCTCCTTCTTCTAGCACCAGAATTTATTTTTTGAAATAAATTTTGAATGAATGACTACCATGAAGACTCATGCCTACATAATTTAGACTCAAAAATGTTTGTGGTAGAAAACATCAAAGCTTTCTCTAGGCCATATCACTCAGTTTCTTACTCAGCATTTACCTCCTCTCCCCATTTGGGAAAGGACAATGACCTTAAGCTACTGACAAAGTTAGCTGAGATCTTACTCGCTTCGATCCAACAAGTATCCACCCTGTAAACAGACTTCTTTCAGAGGCAACAGATACATTTTGGTTTTCATGTCACCATCACCACATCCGACACCAGCCCCTGGACTTAGGGATGAGCACTCAAGTGTGACACGCATTAGCCAGGACACTCCTCGTCAACGTACTTGCCTGACGCTGTGCTGAGAAACACTGGTGTCTAGTGGCTCAATAAACACTTATTTTTAGTAGGATTCAGGATTAAACCCAGAGCCTTAACACTCAGCTCCAGCTCCAGCCCCTTTTTATTTTTTATTTCAGGTCTCACTAAGTCACTAAATTACCCAGGTTGGGCTGGAATTTGTGAGCTTCCTACCTCAGCCTCCAGGAGTGCTGGGATTATAGGCCTGTGCCACCAGGGCCAGAGGTCAACTTTTTGATTTACGGTTCAGCACTGTTTCCAAGTTTTAGGGGAACTTCCAACACATCACTGCAAAGAAAAGAATACATGATGGCCTCAGAAATATCACACTAAATAGTATACAGCCAATTGAGTAAGCACCAACAGCTGAACAGCAAACTTATCCATTAACCGAAAAGGTCTTGAGTGATGTTCTGAATTATGTCAAAACTCCTTTAGACCAGAGACAGAGCCCAGACCTTTGTACGTACTAGGCAGGCACTTAGCACTGAGCTACATCATGCTCAGCAAGGAGAGGAGAGAGAACAGGGGAGATGGAGGGGAGGGAAGGGGAGGGAAGGAAAGGGAGATGAAAGGGAGGGGAGAGGAGATGACGGGGAGGGGAGGGGAGATGGAGAGGAGCAGAGGGGAGATGGAGGGGAGGGGAGGGGAGATGGAGGAGAGGGGAGCGATAGAGAGAGACAGAGGCAGAGAAAGACAGAAAAAGTTTTTTAAAATATTATTTTGGAGGTCTGACAGAGAGCTCAAGCCTCTGCTTAGGCAAATGCAGGGATCCCGGTTCAGTCCCCAGGTGTGCCATTCCCGGTACCATCAGACAGGGAATGAGACTGGGTGAGGTGGTGTGCACTTGGAACCCCAGCACTTGGAAGCCTGAAAACAGGAGGATCACTATGAGTCTGATCCATGCAGTGAGACCCTGTAGACCTTGTATTAAATGCAGAAAAAGAAAGAGAGAGAAAAAAGAACAGAACTGAAGATATTATTTTGAGATAGGATCTCACTGATTTTCTAAGTTGCTCAGGTTGGCCTCAAACTTGGGTTCCTCCTGTCAGCCTCCTGAGTATGGATGAATCCCATCACACGAGGCTCAAACCTACTTTTTAAAACTGGATCAAAATTTGATGACAAGCCGGGTGTGGTGGCGCACACCTGTAATCCCAGCACTCCGGAGGCTGAGGCAGGAGGATCGGTGTGAGTTCGAGACCAGCCTGAACTGCATAGTGAGACCCTGTCTCAAAAAAACAAAAACAAACAAACAAACAAAAAAAGACAAACAGGACAAATTTGATGACAGATAATATGACATAAAAGATAGGCTACTTGAATAGGATAAAAAAGCGTGACACCACATGACTATAATCCTAGCTGTTCAGGTGGCCAAGACAGGAGGAGGCTGCCTTGAAGGTTGTCATTAAATACAAAATTTAAGGGCCAGTCAAACAGTTCAGGGGACTAAAGCGCCTACAAGCAGGTGCAGGGGATCCCCAGGCCTACTATGCCAGCCCTGCCCCCAGAGCACACTGAGATGGCAATTGAGAGTCATCAGGTAATCCCAGCTCTTGGGAGGCTGTAAATAGGCAGATCACTATGAGTCCAACCTAGTAGTGAGGCCCTGTACACCCTGTAGACCCTTCCCTAAGAAAATACATACATACATACATACATACATACAAAATTTAAAATCTAATCAAACCTGGTACCAAAAAAATCTAATTGAGTAGCAGAGCACTTACCTTGCAAGGGCAAGGTTCTGAGTTCACTCCTTAGCACTTCAAGAATAAAAGCATATCTAGTATAGCCTTACTGATAATAAAAAATTTAAAAAAAAATAGAGAAAAAACAAAACCAGGCATTTCTACTTTTATAATTTTCTGGGTAGTTATAGGACATCTACTACTATCAAAGCATCAAACATAATTGAGGTTACAATGTTATTAGTGGGTCAAGGCTTAGACCTCACAAAATTTCTATTCTATGAGACAGACACTACAATATTTATATTGCATATTTTCTTCCTATAGTTATGGCAACATTCTTTCCTCAGTAGCAAGAGGAAATAGTGAAGCACACAAACATTTTAAATATCTAAGATATCTTAATAATAACGGAGGGGTTGGGGAGATAGCTCAGTGGCATAAGCACCTGCCTGACAAGCACAAGGTCCTCAGTTTGATCCCCAGCACCAAAATAAAAATAATCATAATAATGGAATGTTATCATACTATTATTTAATAAAAGAAAGAAACACTTGTATTACACATAGACCTCCTCAATGGCTAGAAAAAGTACAGCAGGAAATCTTAACGGCTGAAGTGAAATCCCTATGAATAAGCGGGAGGTGGGGCTCAGTGTGGTGCTAAGCACACAGTGGCCCCAACGCCCCAAGTTTAATATCAAGCACCACAAAAAGGAAGAAGAAGAAGACAAGAAGAAATGACTGGTGATGGCCAAGACAGTGATTAAAGAGATTTGTACTCTCGAACAGAAGAATGAAGTTGCAAGCTGCAGTGGGCTCCCCAAGACATGGGTTAAGAAACAACAAAGTCCCTTTCTGGCCTGATATTTCACAAGATAGCTTTTTAGATGTTTCAAAGTGTTGTTTTAAGCCAGCAAGAAAAGGATCAATTAGGCAGTAACTCATTGGTTAGCTATTTAGAAAAATAAGGAAACTTAGATCTTTACATTGTACCACAAATTCTTAAAGCATTTCAGTGTTAAAATTTAAAAACCATTCGATGGAACTTCAAAAACTGTTAAACTAGTTTGAAGACAGGAATTTGCAAACACTTTAAAAGCATGGAAACTTTTGCTTTGTTTTGTTTTTCGTGGTGCAGCAGTGAAACCCAGAGCTTTGTACGAGCTTTACCACTGAGCCACATACCAGCCATGAACGGCAGCCTTGGCTCTAGAGAAGTAAAATACACTTCTGGGATGGGGTTATAGCTTGATGCTAGAGAGCTAGCTCAGCACCAGGTTCATTCCAGGACTGAAAACAAACGAGAGAATGAGAGAGGGAGAGAGGGAAAGGGAAGGGACAAGGAGAGGGAAAGGAAGAGGGAGAGACAGGAAGAAGGAGAAGAAAGAGAAGACAACGACAAAGAAGAACAGGAGGAGGAGGAAAGAAAATATATAAATAAATATAAAGCAAATACATGAAATTGACACAGGATGACGACCCCATAAGGTACCACTTTCCCTCTTCTCACTGTATTAAAAGGATAATTATTGTATCTGTTTATTGACTGATCTTGTAGTCGTGGGATGGAACCAAGACCAGCCCACACACTAGGAAAGCACATCTACGCTGTGCTACACTCGGGTCCTAACTCCTCTTTAAAACCCTTTAAAAGACCATATGTTGACTGCCAAGCCCTATCCCAAGCTGGCTAACTAAAAACAAAGAGAGGAGTGTAGAGAACACAGCTGATGACCTTATACATGGGGGGCAGGAGCAGGCGATGACCACAGACACCCAGTACTTTTGCTGCCAGCACAGCAAGACCTCAGTGCCATGGGAGGTGGCCAGAGCATCAGGTCGGTTAAGGAAGATGACACAGACCCAGAAGGTGGCAGAACCTCGCAGGAAGAAGGACAAGGGCAGAGGCCACTGCACAAACAGCTCAGACACAGGGGTACTGTCAGTCTGGGCTAGTTACTGTTTCCGTGGGACCAGCCTGTGTGACAAGCCATGACCCCAGGACCATCCCTGGAGGACACCAATGCCAACCGCTTAGCTAGGCAAGACCGCACGATGTGCCCTGGCCACAGCCACCTGGAAAGCCCCAGCGAGTCTCCTGGCTTGGGCACTGGCCAGCTCAGCAGACAGAGCCTTCAGATCACACTGGACTTCCGCCCCTGTCGGCTTCCCAAAAGAAGGCCAAGTTCTACAGAACAGAGGCATCTGCCAGCAGCAGAGGGGCCACCACATAGCACAACCCTCTCCACACAAGGCCCACAGCTCTTCTGAGCCTCCTATTTAAACCATGGCAGGGAGTGCCTCAATGCGTGGGGAAAGAAAAAGCACCCAAGTTACATGGACACAGCTGCAACAGAAACCTTGTCCACTGGGATATGGCCCACTGGCCCTGACCTCAGCACCAATAACAAGAACCACTTCCAGCCACGCGCTTCACTTACCTTCCACTTTTTAGACTTCACAAGAAATAAATGACACTTCTCATTTCACTCATGGAAAAAGAAAAGACAACAAACTCGAAATCAGAGTCACAAAGGATTAGAGCAGGGATTCAAGTTCCAAAGCTCATCCTCCCAGGTTATAGTAACAAGCTTATCCCCACCAACCCAGGCCCTGTGTATGCAAGGACACAGGCTGGCCTCCCTGACCCCCTGCCACCTGGCAGACCGGGTCAGTCAGCAGTGCTCAGCCTATGCCTGAGGACACCAGTAGCAAGCCCAGTGTATAGCTGGAGCAGCTGCCAGGCACTGCACCCACCCCCAGAGCGCAAACACACAGGCCCACAGGTTCTCTGGCTTGCATTCATAATACAGGGAGGCCTCCTTTCTTTGGAGACACCCAGGCACCTCTTAGCTTCCTCCTGGGCTCCCATAATCCTCTTGCCTCAGCCTGCTGAGTAGCAGGGATTCCAGGCATGAGCCACCAGGCCTGGCTTTCCACATTTCCATTTTTCAGATGAAGACAATGAGGTGTGAGAGGTCACACAGCTGGGAAACACTAACCCAGGTCTGACACCAAAGCCTGGACTTGGAAGATAGCCCCCTTGGGCCTTTCACACCACCTCCCCATTCTCAGGACCCTTGTCCCACGCCTGGGCCCCCTGGCTTGGGCTCCAGCCACTACCTTGGTTGAGGTAGGTCAGGGTCTCCTCATGCAGCTTCACAGCCGGTGACGTAGCAGCGCACAGCACATATTGCAGGGGCGGCAGGCGGGCCCCGTTCTCAGGGGACAGCTGGGGCTCCTCCTGCTTGAAGATCGGCAGAGCGAGCACATCACTGCAACACACAAGAAGCAAGTCAGGGCCAGCCACAAGGAGCCCTTCCACAGGCCCTGCAAAGGCGCTGGACACGGTTGAGGACAGGAGGTGACTGGAGCATTGTCAGTCACATCAGCCAGTGGGCTTGGGCTCCTTCCCTTGGCTATAGGTGCCAAGGTGCTTGAAATCACTCCTTCAGGGTTCTAGGGTCCCCCAGTGGCTCTTGGGAGATCTAGTCAATCAAGTCCTAGAGTTAAACATGCAGTTATTTGCTAGCTTCAGAAACCATAAGGGAAAGACTAGCAGCAATGAAGTGGCCTTCTGGAGCCATTTGGTTTCGCTCCACAAAAGACTACTTATAAAAACTTTACTTTTTTGTACCAGGAATCTAACTCAGGATCTTGCACTTGCCAGGCAGGCCCTGTGCTGCTGAGCTATATCTGCAGCCTAAAGTCTTATTTTTAGAATAATAATCTGAACAATAATTTGTTAGCACATATCTACTAGAGAACCTATCTCAAAAAAATTAAAGGGCTGGTGAGATAGCTTGGCAGTCTAAGCATTTGCTTAGCAAGTGTGAGGATCTGGGCTCATGCTCGTACAGTATGCCATATCAGCCCTGCATGCCAGCCACTGAAACTGGCATACCCCTATAAACTCGGTGCTGGGGAGGCTGAGACAGGAGGATCACTGTGAGTTTGAGCTGCATAGCAAGACCCTGTACCAAATAAATAAATATATATATATATATATATATATATATATATATATATATATATATATATACATACAAACATAAATAATTTTTTTTAACAATTACAGGGCCCGGCAGGATGGCTCAGTGGTCTAAAGTGCCTGCTTAGGAAAGCTTGGGCGGCTGCAGGGACCTCGGTTTGATCCCCGGCACCACATGCTGTGCCAGCCCAGGCCTCAGGGCAGGCTGAGCCAGCCACAAAAATAAACATACAAAAGTTCTGAAACAAAAATAAATAAATAAATAAACAAATAAATAAATAAATAAATAAAAACAATTACAAAAGGTTAGGGAGGTAGCTCAGTGTGAAGGCTTTGGGTCAATACCCAGTATGACACAATAATAAGTGATAAAATTATGTCTATTTTTTAATTGACTCTTCTATTTACCAGTGACTTCTCAGGCCAGCTAAAATTCCATTCCAGAACTGTAACCCATGCAAACAAAGAACTTACTTGCTTACTTCACTCAAGTTGAGGTACTCCTCTGCCCCTTCTAAAAAGGTGACAAGTAGCCCATAATTCTTACTGCATCAAAGTTCACAGGCATCTCTCTCCAAAATGCAGAAAAAGGAGGAAGAAGCTGGGTTTCAAGTCAATTTTTAAAAATCTTCAGATTCTTTTCTTCTACCTCCAAACAAACCCCCCCACATCAAACAAAATAAAATCAAAAAAATAAAATAAAATAAATACAATCTGCTTCCCATCAGCATGTAGCCAAACTATTTGCTTCTAAACTTCTTTGTAAGAGATGGGGTCTCACTATGTTGCCTAACTGGCCCCAAACATCATGGTTCAAGAGATTGTTCTGCCTCAGCCTCCCAAGTAGATGGGAATCCCCATGTACCCCACTGAATCCCCAACAAGGAGCATAACTGACTGTGCCCAGCAGAAACTCACGATCTCTACATGTGAGTGCTGCAGAGTAACAGGGCCCCCCCAAAAAAGTGCCATGTCCTAGTTTGATAATCTTTCTCCCTCCTTGGGTCCCAGGTTTGAATCAGATTAGCTGACCCTACTTAATTGCATGAACAGAGTCCCTGGCACAGTCTGTCCCTTAAACACATCATAAATGTGTGTCTCTGAGACACAAAGCCAACACACACCCCAACAATAGCTAACCAGTAGTCAGAAGCCTGGCTTTGGGTGTGCCAGGGAAGTCTTACCTCCCAGGCTTCCCTGCCACCACTTGCTGTCCACAGAGGATAGTATGAGGCTGACCCTGCTCCCCCAAGCATGCCTGCACTTTTCCTTTCTCCAGAGCTTGTGGTTACCTAGGAACATGGTAGAAGCAGGCAGGCCTGCTCACCGGGGGAATGCACAATTTCATCAGTGTCTAGACCATGTTCATTTAAGAACCCTTGCACTCCTGCCTTTAAATTAAAAAAAAAAAAAAATAGAGGCTGGGAGGCTCGGAGGCTAAGAACCATTACCCAACAGCACCTCGCTTCCAGCCTGACATCCTTATTTGCTGAGGAATAAAAGTCACCAGAACATCAAACAGAAAGGAGTAAGGGCCACTGCCCTGGTGAAGTCACACTACTTGCAGCAGTTCTGTAGAGTAAAAATGTCCAAAAATACCTTTAAAGTTCAAAAATACAATACAAAACAAAACAAAAAAAACCAAGGAAAACAACAAGATCCTGTGTCAGGCCTACAACCCTGGCCCCACCTTGCCCCTTATAAGATCAACCTCTGGGAAGGCAAAACCCTCCACAAGAAATGAAGTTTGAAAACGCTAGGGCTAGAGGAGCCAGAGGTGTAGCTCAGTGAAAGGGTCCTTGCTAACCAGGGCATTCCACTTTTGGACCTATAAAACGAGGTGAGGCTGGAGATAGGGCTCAGGGGCACACCACATGGCCTTGAGTCAGTGAGGTCCAATTAATTCCCAGCAACCCAAAAGAAAAGACTATGGACCTCCATCAGCTAGGATGACTTTGTAGCACCTTTTCACCCTGTTTTCAGGCTCCTCATTGACACAATACTAACCCTAAAGGTACGGACTACTCCACAGACAAGTCCATCTCAGGAGCAGATGTCAGAACTGTACCTCTCATGCAAGAGCACAATTCTTACCTAATAAGACATTTCAGGTCTCTAGGAAGTTTTTTTTTTTTTTTTTGGTGGGACTGGGGTTCAAACTCACGACCTTGCACTTGCCCAGCAGGCACTTGTGCCTCGGAGCCATCTCCCCAGCTCCCTTCTAGGAAGTTTTAAATACTGTACATATCTTCAATTCAAAGCCACCTGCAGAGTCATTTTCAAGGCACATCAAGGTACTTACTTACTGGCCACAAGCTAAATTCAGACAAAACTGCAATCCGCACTTCAGTGAAAACATTGCATTATAGCATCTTTGTAAATGAGCAGACTCTTATTCTTCTGCAAGAAATTAGCATCCTTTCAGTGGGACTGGTGTCCCCAAAGCTGCTTCCCTTTGGTGACACTGCCAGGGTCAGTAGGGAGGCCACAGTGCTTAGAACCTTCAACTTTTTGCCATTTCCTGCCACTATAAATAAAATCCATCAGTTAAACCCACTCTTCTGCTTTCTGGAAGGGGGAGGCCTTTAGGGAGGACAGCTACACAGGGGTGATAGCCTGTAATCATGTTAAATCGGAGCAGGGTCTTCTTGAAGCCAAACGTAACGCAAAGCTCTGGCTTTGGCGCCAAAGGTGCCTGAGACACCTTCAGTCTCACAATTCACTTTGCCTGAGCTCACATCAAATGCCCTTTGGGTTAAATTAGGGACATTTAATAAACTGTGACTAGGATAGAAATAAAGACAGGCTAAAGCTGGTTCCAGCGAGTTCAGAAAGTGAAATGACTGCCCATTAGTAACCAGCCAGCTGCACAACAAGGGAAAAATCTTCCTGGAACTGAAGCAAATGGGGGTCCTCCTTTCTAAGAAGGGGTTATAGAGAACTTTGTAAAACAGGCAGGACTTACTTTTCCCTTTGAAGAGCACTAGTCAAATATCTGCAGATATAGAAGATTCCCACCAAGGACCATAAACGCTTCGGCCTTGGCAAAAAAGAGCAAGACCCCCTGGGGCAGGGCGGCCTCTGGGTCCACCACCAGCCCAGTCACCGGCCCCTGAGGGTGCTGCCAGGGGCCTGAGGCTCAGAGAGGGAGAGGGAAGGACAAGGGACAACTTCCCGGGGCAGCCTCGCACGGATGGCTGAAGTTTCCTCTTCGTTTCCGTACAGCGGGGCGCGAGGGGAGACACAGGAGGGGGCCACCTCTGGATGCCGAGGCTCGCAGGTGTGCGGGTGTCTGGGAGCCGTCCTGGACGAACCCTCGCGGGCGTACATCCCGACCCGGCTTCCCATCCCGGCTGCCCACCGCGCGCGTCGGGTCCCCTGGGGTCAGCCATCGAATCCCCCAGGGAGCTCTGGGCGGGTCTTGTTCTGCCTCCCGGTAGGGGGCTTAGCCGGGCGCAGGGTCCCGCTAGGGCGCCCCCTCTCTGCCCAGGTGTCGGACGGCGCCCGTCCTCGACCCCACCCAGGGCCGCGCCATCGGGCCAGGGCGGCTGGAGGGGCGCAGAACCCTTACCGCAGGTAGCTGCCCGAGTTGTGCTGGTTGTAGTGCTCGGGCTGCGTGTGCCAGAACAGCATGGCTGGAGTTCCGAGCACGGGCGGGCCGCGGCAAACAGCGGAGACGCGGGCAGTGCACACTGAGGTCACCTGAGACCGCTCCGGGAACCCGAGGTGCCCGAAGGCCGGGTGCATTTATGGGCGGCGCGGGCCGGGGGCGGGGTCGTGGCCGGACCGCCTCCCCGGACCTTGGCGGGAAGGCGGCTCCGGGCTAGGTGCACCTGGCCGACTACGCCGCGGCGCGCCCTTTCCTGGAGCGAGCGCCCTCCAGGGCACGGGGACTGAGGAGCGGCGGGGTGGGGAGCGGCGGGGCGGGGCGGGGCTGGGGGGGCGGGGCGGGGCGGGGCGTGGCCCAGGTGACACCGCGGCAGCCCACCTGCTCCTGCCTCGCTGCGCGCCCTACTCTGAGCCCAGGGTTGGTCCTCGGGATGTCTCAGTAGTTGGAACACGCTCGGATGTCCGGGAATCTGGTCCAGGTTCAGGCATGCACAAACTTCGCCTTGCTCCTTTTTCTCCTAGCACTCCACATTGAAATTTTAGCGTTTTGAAATTTTCTTGTGTATTGGTTGCCTTTGCCCCTTACAATGTAAGCACCAAGAGGGCAGAGCCTGGGCTCTCTTAACTCACAAACTGCCCAGAATAAATTAAATAAATATGAAAAAAGGAGTACCTCAAGAGAGTAACCAGAGCCGGCTTCTTGCCTGCGGTGGCCTTGCGCTGGAGCCTGATGGGGGTAGAAGCCTCTCTGGGAAAGCTCTGAGGCCGAGCTGAACGTGGGTGGGGCACCATTTCTGCTGCTTTTTTCTTAGGACCGCTTTCCTCTCTCCACCCTCCAGATTTTACTACAAGCGTATTTTAAACAGAGTAGTAGAGTCCACCGTTTGCCCTTCGGAAAGACCTGTCTGGGAGCTGCATGGACAGTGTGTCATAGCCAACAGGGTCAGTTAGGAAAATGTAGAGGTCCATGGGGCAGAGATCACATCCGAGGAATATCAGGCCCCCAGAGCGTAGCACAGCACCTGGCACAGAGAAGGCAGCCATTCGGCCCCTGGGACCTAGGCCTGTAGCTCCCAGCTTCCTGGGCCTGCATATGAGTGAAAGCCCTCCCTCCCTCGCTGCCCCTTCCTACTCTCAGTGGCCACGGGGCACCACTGGTAGCCCTCAAGGACCTCCAGTGTTCCTCCCTGAGAGGTACAGTGGAGAGCAGTTGGCAGATAGCCCCACAGGCCCGCCCCTCCAGGACCCCTACTGCACCAAGGACATCATGTACCTCTTAGGGACGTCCACGCTGTCGTGGATACTTGGCTGTCTTAGCCCCGGGATTCCTCATGCAGACAAAGCCATGGCTGGAACCTGCATCACTGCTGCAGGTGCCCCTCAGCCCACCCCTGCCTCCTTCCTACCCCTTGCCAGGGTGTTAACCCCAGGGGAGCTCCCTAGCACACGTGCTGAGCACTGGGTTTCCCACAGGGACCACAGTGGCCTGGGGCCTGCTGGTGCACTGCCCCTTCCTGGAGTCTCTCACTCTAACCACAGAGGTTTGGGGAGGGGGCAGCTATTACCCTGCCTTGTGACCAGGGAAGGGTCAGCTGTTCTGGGAACAGAGGGGTTTTGGAGGCCAGAGAAGACCCTGATTGCATAGGTGGAAGTGAAGCCATTGCTTGGTGGGTGAGAAAGAGGGCTGAATAGAGGACGGGAGGTGGAGGTGATGAGGACTCAGAGTGGGGTTTATTACTTATCAGGGTCAGAACGTGGGGTCCCTCTGGAGTAAACTTCCCCAGTGCCCCTCACAGATGACTTCTAACCTCATGCCACAACAGGCATGGGCCTATAACTTGCTCTGACTGAATGATGCCATGGAGGTAATGCAGTTTGAGAGCTGGGCTGGCCCGTTAGGTGTCAGGAACCTGCTCCCAGCTCTGCCAGAACTCTGCCAGAACTCTGAACCACTTGTTTGAGAGTCACAGTGCCCCATCTGCAGCGGAAACACAGCCAGCCCCCCCCCCACCAGCAGTGCTCCCAGTGGAGGGGCTGGCCTCATCCCGTCAAGGAGACAAGCCTGCCCTGATGCTGCCTGGTGGGCAACTCTGATGGTGTTTTCAACCCCCAAAGTGGGAGACGGCTTGGTTCACACCAAGGGGGAAGCGATACACAGGGCTTTCTGGACCACGGGTATGGTGGGGGGTGATGAAGCCTCCTTCAGATCAGGCGACTGTAGCTTCCCATTGCCAAGGATGCCTGCACCTGCAGAATATAGGTGACTCTGGACTGAGGGGACAGGGCACCTCTTTCTCCTCTTAGGCCCTCCTACCTGAGAGTAAAATTCAGCAATGCCCAGAGACGGCATGTCACACCTGTGCTGCTAGTAACTATTTCTGCCTGTGACTTCTCAGTGTAGCGCCCAGTATAGCTTTGTCCGGGGCTTCCATTCTGGTAGACAGAAGACAGCCATGTGGGAGCTGGCCTTCCAGTCCCTCTTTCCATCTTGCCAGTGTCCACAGTTCATATATGGTGGGACCATCAGCTTTTACTCTGTGCCAGGCCCGGTGCTAAATGGAGCAGGCACATCAGCTCACCTTGCAGGAGAAAAAAACCAGGCTCTGGAGGCTGAGTATCACAGCTAGGATTTGGACCTGGGCCTGTGGGCTCTGGGCCGATGCTCTTTGGCTCTCAACAACTTCTGTGCCAAAGCCCTGTACTCCTTTCCTCACCAGTGCTGGGCTAATTTGCCATCATCGGTTGTGTGTCTGCTCCCATGTGTCAGCCTAGGACTTTCAGAGGCAGCAGCACAGCACCCCTGCCACAACCCCCTTCCCTCTCTCCCCACCCCTGGCCACCCAGAGTTGGAGGCAGGTCCCTTCTTGCTGGTCCATAGAAGACTCCCAGCTGCTGTCAGCCATCAGGAAGAGCCCACTGCAGCAGGGCCAGTGAAGTGGTCCTGTCAGACAAGCAGGAGGTCAAGGACCGCTTGTACAGGAGGTTGGACTTGGCCAGTGGGAGAGTTGCTAGGGCGCAAGGGTGACAGGGACAGAAGAGGGACTTCAGCTGCAAACCACAGAGGTTCCTGCCCATGGCCAGTGTGGCCCTCCCCTCTGGTGGGAATGCAGACAAGGGAGTTGCCTTCATCCACATGCATCCCACCTTACACAGGGTGGGCTGCGGGCACAGAGGACCAAAGGTTCATCTGGCTCCTGACAAGGACTCGGCCTCATCTGTGAGTGTCCCGCCAAGGACCTGGGACCACCGCCTATAGGGGATGGCTTGGCTGAGGGTGACAGAGCTCGCCACACTCTTAAGCTCCAGATCTTCACTGAGGGATGCAGTTGGAGATGCCCCAAGAGCTGCCAACAGGAGGGCCTTCCCCTGCCCACTCTGGAGCTGCACTTCTGCCGAGAGCTTCCTGTGAGCCCTGGATTGTGCTGAGTAACAGGAAGCAGAATGCAAAGGCTCAGCAACACTTTTTACCCACAAGTTTCTGTGTCTACAGCTGATGCCACCCAGTATGCCCACTTGGCAGAGCAGGTAGGAAACCTCACCACAGGGGTACAGAAAGAGTTGGGATGTGGCTCAGGTGTGGAGTGCAGACAGACAGACAGACAGACACACACACACACACACACACACACACACACACACACACACATACACAATAAGACAGCCCATCAGTTATTTTTATACCAATCATATAAATGGTAATGTTTTGCTACATTAGCTTAAATATACTATGAAAGCTAATTTCGTCTGTTTGTTTTTACTTTAAAAGTTATGCCCTTGTGGCTTCTGTTGTACACCTCTTGTATGGAACTGGCTTAAGGTGGTAACTCAACACCACCCCACCTCCAGCATGAGAACCTCTGGAGATATTTTTAGTTGTCCCCCCCTGAGGGAGATGAGGTACTACTGGCACCTAGTGATTTGGGCCAGGGAAGCTTCAGACATCCTACAACACACAGGATGACTCCTGACATGACTGGGCATGGTGGTACAGGCCTATAATCCCAGCACTTGGGAGGTTGGGCCAGGAGGACCATTGGAAATTTGAGTGCCCCCTGGGCTACAAAGTGAGCTCAAAACCAACCTGATCTGCATAGTGAGACCCTGTCGCAAAGAGGAAAACTAAGCAAACAAACAAACCACAAGGTGACTCCTCATAACAAAGAATTATCTTCCCTGACCCGAACCACTAGGTAATGCCAGGAATCTAGTCTTGTTTTGTTTTGTTTTATGATATGCTAGGAATGGAACCCCAGTCTTCTTATTCTTCCTTTGCTATGTGTACCTTCTTCCATTTGTGAAATATTGGCATAGTGGCTGCTAGAGTTCCAGCCATTATGACAGCATTTCCACCAGTCACAAAGAGGAAAGACAGAATACGGGCACATCTTCTCTCTTCAGAGAAGGCCTAGACACCACTTTCTCCTCGACTGAAAGCTAGTCACCTGATTCTCCTTACCGCTAGGAGCTACTGGGAAATGGAGTTTTTATGGGAGTGGCAAGTGCTCTGCCAGAAAACAGGGATTTCTCACTGAGGAGGATAGGAGGATGGATCTGGGGGAGGGACTAATAGCTGACCTACTTTCCAGGTTCACTAGGCAAGGAATGTTATTCTCAAGGTACAGAGAAACTAAGGTACACAAAGTCAGGGCGTGACCAAGACACAACAAACAGCAGGGCTGAGAGAGGGCTGAGGTCACCTGACTTAACTCATCCACCACGCTGTCCCGTATGCTTGGGTCAATCCATCCATGTCCCTCGTGTCCACTCTGCTGGTGGACCAGATGGCCTTCAGCTGCGGTCCGTGTCCCATCCTGGGTCTCTGTCAGGAGCCTCGGCAGTTTCTCAGAAGGAAGCAGCTTCGTGCCTTCGACTCCAGATTCTGTCTGCTGTGAGCTCTGAGCACCACGCTCACCTCTGCTTCTCAGATTTGACGACTGCTGCGGGAATGGAAGGTGTAGCGGAGGGAGACAGGAAGTCCTGAATGTCTGGAAATAGCCCAAAATGTAGCGGTTCTTGTCATTGTCATCTTTGCTGCTGTGCTGCGGTTGCTGGGGATGGAGCCCAGGTTTCAGGGTACGCTGGGCAAATGCCTCCTGCTAGACTCATCCTCACCCAAAGATTCTTTTAAAAAAGTGCTTCTTCAGAAGTCAGAGTCCAACTTACAATTTGTGCACATTGTTGAGATTTCGTGCATTCTGTCGTGTAGTTGTTGAGGCACTGGCATGGAGCCCAGGGCCCCCAGCAACTCTGGCAAGTGCTCCTCACTGAGCTGTGCCCCACCCCGGTTGGTTTTGCAAAGCAAAGCTGTCTGAACACTGACTTCTCCCCCTGCCACTCTTCTCAGACTTGGCAGACACGGCAGAACAAGTACCCGCTCAGCATCCATGCCACACGGCTGAGCCCTGCCTGCAGACACCCCCCTAGCACTGGATGTCGCAAGGGCCTGGGAAACACTGCTAGGCCCATCTTGCAGATGGGGCTGTGGAGGCCCAAGAGGCCCTGTGACCCGTCATGGATGGCATCACCAGGAGGTGGAGGAGCTGGGATTTGAACACTAGCCCTCCAAATCCAAGAACCATGCAGTGACCCTCACCTGCCCCTGCCCCCATGCTTGCCAGCATTGGACTTTTGGCAACTGTGGGATGTGCTCATTTCTCTGAGGGCTGCTCCCCAGGGGTAGGCAGCTGCAGCCTGGCCCTGGGTGTTGTGGACCACAGAGCCCTGCTACCTGCTTCACAGCTCCTTCCACAAATGTCCCAGGTTCCCTGCAGGAGGACCACACAGAACACCCCTGGAACAGTGTTAGCTGCTGTAGAGACACTGGGGGACTTAGGGGGAGAGCACAGGGAGACCTCACCAGGGAGCCCAATGGAGCAACAGGTGGGAACCCTGCCCTTCCCATCCACCCCCATCTTGGGGTGATAGATGGTACTCCCGCCAACTTAACTGTGCTCCTGACTGCAGTCTCTGGTCCAGACTGGCACAGCTGGGGCAGTGGAGTCAGCAGGGGGCCCAGTGCATTCTGCCTTGAAAAACAAGGCTCTGTCCATTGAACAAATCTGGAAGTCAAACAAGAAGGAATCAAAGGAATCGCCCCAAGGCATTTGGCTCTGGTGAGTCTGCAGTGAGAGAACTCTGCTCATGGCCCCAAAGGACAGATGACCTTCCATAGCACAGCATACAAGAAAAGTCACTAACACAAAAGAGACCAAAATCCACGCAAGAGCAGGGTGGGCTGAGTGGGAACCAGGTGGGAGGAAACAGGCCACAGAGAGAGGCCAGTATGAAATCTACCAGCTCAGGGAGGGCACGAATGCTGTACAGACTGTGTCCCACCAGGCTGCTGCCCACAGCTGCAGAGTTTGTGCCCTGCTTGCACATGGGCCAAGGAGGCTGGTAGAGTGACAACTGGGCTCCTAGTCCCCTTGCCAAGCCATGCACCTGTCAGGGGCTGCCACCCTGCAGGAGAAGCTCTGGAACCACCATCGCCATGTCAGTCTGAATGCCACCAACCATGTCCACCTGGTCCCCCTACCTACCAGGGCTTCTTTTACTTGCCTGCTGTCCCATTCTTCTGCTCCTCAGTGCCTCCTTCCCTGGCCCGTTTGCCTGGCGAACTTCCCTGAGGCTCTGCTGGTGGCACCTCCTCCAGGGTGTCTGTCCCTAACACTCTTCTTCTTCACTCAGTCCTACAGATGTTGGCTCAGAAAAGCCTCGTGCCTCCCCCATCCCTTGAGTCCAGGTTCAAGAGAGATCTGAGCCTGCTACAACAAGGGGTTGCTCTTTGGACTACTGCAAAGCTGGCTTTAACTCCTGCCTTTGTCCCTTACTAGTTCTGGGGCCTTCATGAGCATTTTAACATCACCAGCCTTCACTTCCAGGGGATGTTTCAAGGCTTCACTGAGCTGCTGTGTGCAATGGACCCAGTGCCAAGGGCAGCGCCAGACACTGGCCCATACTCAGTCACTGTGCGTGTCCTGCCTGGACGCAGCCCAGCACAGAAGCATGGCTGAAGTATCTGTCAGCTGCTGAGCATGGTCAAGGACAGAGGAGAATGTCCCTGATGAGGACAGGGAAATTCTGCCCCTCTGTGACCCTCTGGAGGAGCCAACCGCCGAGGATGCTGTGTGCCACCCACTCACCTCTTAGGCCCAAGTACTTGTCCTCACCTCTCCACAGCTTCGAATGCTGGCAGCTGACACCCTCTGCTCCCAGGACTTTCCCATCTCTCATGTCCCTCCAGGGGGCAGCCCACATCAAGTGATGTGTCATGGGACATTCAGTCCTGGCAGCCAGCCTAGGGTTCTTCAGTTCACTCTAGGTGAACATCACTAATTGGCAAAGAGCGGCTCTGCTAGTAGTCCCCACGTCACTGGATGATACCCAGCAACGCTGGATGCCACAGTGGATGCAGCCAGTTGCTGATCACTTCTGCTGCTGGCCATCATCCTCCAATACCTGCTGTGCCAGACAGCAGGCCGGCCATACAGGGTGTTGGGAGTGCAGTCTCATGCTGGGCACCATAGAGTGTTCATTGCTCTTCCTTTGGAATTGACTGCACTAAGACTGGCCATACAACTCAGTGGATTAAAGTGCCTGCAAGCATGCACAGGGGCCAAGGTTCAATGGGCCAGGTTTGATACCTGGGCCTGCTGTGCTGGCCCTGCCTCCGGAGCAAATTGAGATGGCAACTGAGACTAGGTGTGGTGGCGCACATCTGTAATCTTAGCTCTTGGGAGGCTGCTAACAGGTGGAATACTTTGAGTCCAATCTAGTAGTGAGATCCTGAACACCCTGTAGACCCTTCCCTAAAATGCAAAAGAAAAGAGGAATTGACTGCTATGTCCATATTATTAGTGGTAAAAGTGTTAAAGTGGCTTTATAGGAATTTGGAGCCTACAGTCCTCTAAAACTAAATCACGAGAAGGCTTACTGGAATACTATGCAGGTACTGCAGCACATGGTCCAGTACCCAAGAGGGAACCCTCCTACACTAAAACTCAAGGAGAGTCTGGAGACCGCTGCTTCTATAGCAGCTTCAGGGCTGTTCCACTGAGGGGCAGGGCTTAAAGTTTGCTGTGAATGTTAGGTAGGCAAACAAGGGGCCAAGAACCCTCCCTCTCTGAGCTTAGCCCCCCTGGGGTGTCCTTACCCTTTTTGAAATGGCAACAGTATTGTCTGAAGTGGCCAGAGTGGGAGAGGGGTGCTGCTCTGCCTGGTTCCACTCATATTGGGGTGCTGAGTGGTGCTTTGATAGCCAGGAAGGACACTGCAGACCAGCCCAGACCATTGGGGCAGTGAGTGAGAGACCTCTCAGTCTATGCCCTGGTCTACAGTACTTGCCCCAAGAGAATAAGTGGAAGACCCCTTAGGGACATGGGAAGGAGCAGAAGGCTCTTGGTCTGCTGCTGGTCAACTGGGGGAATGCCCCTCTCTTAGTTACTTTTCTCAGTGCTGGGACAAAATATCTAACTCTCACAAGAAAGAGGGGAGGTTTATTTTGGCTCAGTTAGTGGGGGTTTTGGTCCGCAGACTTCTGGCTCCATGGAAGGGAGGTATGGCAGAGGGGCATCATAGGAGAAAGTGTTCATGGAGGCAGGCAGGAGGCTACGACAGCAAGCACTGGCAGCACTGGTGGCAGCAGGCTTCTCTCTATGCCTTTTATTCCACCCAGGCTACACCCATCAAGGCTGGGAAACCCTTCATCCCAGCATCACAGCACAGATCCAGCCAGCTCTGAAAAGCTTTGCCCATGAGCAAAGGGGGACATCAAGATACAAGACATAACACCCCTTCTCAGTCTTTTTTTAAAAATAGATTTAATTTTATTTTAAAGAGTAAAAATAGCAGAAACAAAGATCAAAAAAAGAGTAACAAGTAAGAGTACATATAGTGCAGAATTTCAAAACAAGAAAAATTTAACAAGGGTTGCATTACACATTTTCATCATCAAACCAGTTTAGATCAACAGACATAGGCATGTAAGACTGATCAAACAATTAAAGATTAACACTTTCAATAAACATTAATTTTTTAAACCTCTTCCAAATGCATTTTGTATTTAAATCACTCTTTTTAAAAAATTATAGGGATTGAGGAAGCAGAAAACGGAAGGTCCTGAGATAGATTTCTGGCACCATCCAAAATTTATTTATTTATTTGTTTGTTTATTTGTTTATTTATTTATTTATTTATTTATTTATTTATTTGAGTCCTTACACTAGGGAGACTATATGTTATTTGCATATGTAGGTCTGGTTTACTTTACTTATGAGTATACGTTCAAGATACATCCATTTATATATGAAGTCTTCCAGTTGATCATTCCTTATAGCTGAGTAATATTCCATTTTATGAAAATACCACATCTTTTCAACCATTCATCAGATGCTCTTTTTAGTCTTACTTTCCTCATCCAGGTTTTATTATTTACTTCATTATTTATTGGGTGACTGTCTTAGTTACTCTTCTCTCGTTGCTGGGACAAATACCCAGCACTCAAAATGAAGGAAGGAAAGGTTTATTAGCTCACAGTTACTGGAGGTTTCTGTCCATATTCAGCTGGCTCCAAGGTAAGTGGAATGGGGCAGATATCATCCAGTTCATGGTGGCAGAAGAGTAACAATCTTGACAGAGGCAACCAACAAAACAGGGCAGCGGAGCAACAGCGTGAGTCTGTCTCTCTGTCTCTCTTTATATTACATTCAGGCTCTCCACCTCAGGCTACACCCATAATCCCAGAAGTACTTAAAACACATAATCCCAAGGATCATGGATCAAGTCTCAAACTCTAGATCAGTATTAAAACGTATAATCCTAGTGACTCATGAGTCAAGTCTCAATCTATAGAAGTCCCTGCCCCATGACTGCATGAGGCTTTGGGGGTGACAACTAGACATAAACCATAATAGTGACATGTATTTAACCAGTATTTGTTGAGCCAGCCACACAGACATGTTCCCTCTCACCACAGAGCCAGACACTTGAAATGGGGAGAGGAATGGACAAGGAACACACAGCACGACGGTGGGGTGTGCACTTGTGAGGAGCCCAGGAGGAGGGGGGTGCAGGAGCCACTGAGGCTTGCGAGAGCCAGGATTCACTAGCTTTATGGGGTACCCTGCCCCACCCAGTGTACAACCCTGGAGTCCCCAGGGAGCTATGCTTCTCCACAGCTCCTTGGGTGATGCAAGCATTAGTCCTGGTCCATTGGGAAGCCCTGACCCTGGCTCCGGTGACTCGGTTTGACCAGGCACACACACCCAGTCCTATTCAGGGGCGCCAACCCCCAGCACTTCCTCTGCTTGCTTGTATTGCATCTATCCCCAGGTCCATCCAGGAGCAGGGATGTAGCTCCTCATTGCCTAAGTCACTGGGGCAGGGAACACTTGTTGTGGTCACCTAGAAACTTCCGCCCACTTTTGCATACTTGGACAATGTATTTAATGGACTAAAATACCCTCAGTTGTATGATATGCCATTAGTTTATGAGCCAGTAGTCTTAAACATTGGCAGTTAAATTATACGCAATGCTTTCCCAGGTCTTGGCATTTATATTGTATTCTTATTAAAAGATCTCATTTATATTAAGATATAAATGTGTCCTTCATGAATTCAAAATGGAAATCGTAAAAAAAAGAAGTCAGTTAACCTGTTTCTATAGGTTCATCAGTGTACAACTCTTCAGGACCCCTCTGTATGCAGGCTGTTGCTACTTCATACGGGGACTAGGCTTTTGGACCATCCACAAATGCCGTGGATAGAGTGCCCCTTCTAAGATGCTGCATCCCTTCTGTGCCTGTTGATGGAGTTGCTCCCTCAGCCTTAAAGGGAGACGGCAGGGCCTGGTGGGATGGCTCAGTGGTCAAAAGCGCCTGCTTGGGGAAGCTTGGGCGGCTGTAGGGACCGCGGTTCGATCCCCGGCACTACATGCTGTGCCAGCCCTGCCCTTGGGATGGGCTGAGCCGGCCATAAAAATGAGTGAATAAACAAACAAAGGTTCTGAAACAAGAAAATAAATAAATTAATTAATTAATTAATTAATTAATAAAATAAAAAATTCTTTAAAAAAAAAAAGGGGGAGATGGCATACATATATGGGGCTTGTGAAGTGCAAAACTGCCACATGACAAGAAGTATTACTGACTCTTGATAGCAGCGCCCTGGCTTCAGAAACTTGAAAATGTTGTTGCAGGGAAGGTATCTTAGAATCCATTGAGATATGCTGGACTATTACAATTGTAGATCTCACTTTCTTTAGGTTTAAAAACAACTTTTTTTTTTTTTTTTTTTTTTTTTGCTATGTAATTAATTCAGTAGTTTGGGCTGCTCTTGAACTTACTATGTAGTCCAGGCTGGCCTTGAACTTGCCACAATCTTCTTGCCTCAGCTTCATAAGTGCTAGAATTACAGGCATGCACCCTCATGCCTGGTTTAGGTAAAAAAAAAAAAAAAAAAAAATTGTAAGCTACGTTTGCCAGCCCCGTGGAGAGGCATGACCTTGCTTCCTCCCATGGAAATCTCTGATTTGAAAGTGAAGAAGCAGTGAAGATCAGAGAGACTCTGTTTCCTACTCTAAGCGGCAGCAGAGGCAGTGTTCTGTGATTAGCCAAACCACTGAGGGGCAGTGTTTCTGGAAATTTGGACTGGACCTTCTTCAGCCCTTCCCACAATTCTGTGGGGGATAAATCCCTGTCTTAACTAGAGTTGCTGCCCACCTATAGTCTTTTCTCTCCGTTTTTCGTGTTAGTAAGACCTTGATCTCATTGAAGCATCAGCCATACCTGATCAGCTAAACACCAAACACATCACACACACTACATTTCCCAGGCTCCCCTCCTTAGGTGGGATAACCACATGACCGAATTTCAACCAATGAGATATAAGCAGATGCTGGGGGGCAGAACTTTGGGGGAAGCAGTCAGAAGGTGAGCTGCTCTCTAAGGTGATGATGTTCAGATGGGTGATGTGGGTCAACTCCCCAAAGCTAGAGTTTTATTTTCTTATTGTTTACTGTAGCCACAGCACACATAGTTAAGGAAACAGCTTCCAAAAGAAGCTTTCACCCTAAAATACATATTTATAATTATAGTCAGGCAACAGGGCCAGGGAGACGGCTCAGCAGCATAGCATCTGCCTGGCAAGAGTGAGGTCCTGAGTTTGATCCCTGGTACCTAAATAAATAAATATAGTCAGGCAACAAAGCTCTGAAGTCTTCAGGTCCCTGCCATATATGGGTGACAACCCCCAACTACACACACACAAAGATGAGAAATACCCTTCTGGCTCTGAATGTGGGCTTATACCGAGTGTCACCTTGCCTGAGCCCCATTGTGCGTGTGCAGAAGTCTCTGGGGTGACTTCCAAATACTGCTTCATGGTCTTTCATGTCCAAGAGCTTTGCATTACAGGTTCTAGCAACTGCAGATCAAAAATATTCAAGGATATGGTCCCAAAGTTAATCCTGAGGGTATTTGACCTTGGAAGATACAAAAAATAAATGTTTTGTTATAGAGGTCTTGCTTTGGCTTGCCCTTGATCAACCAGAAAAAAAAAGCTTAATTACAATGCATAAAATGCAGAGCTAGATTGATGAGATGAACTGTAGGAGGCGTGGATCAATAGCCTCCAACATTGCAAGCTTCACTGGTGGCCCACTGCAATAGTAGAACATTGGACTGTGTATGCATCTACTTCCTCTTAGTTCAAAGAGAAAAATTTTCTTTTTTTTTTTTCTGAGCAACATCAATAGGAAGGTGGGTCATGCTCACACACTGTGCTCTGTAGAGCTATTGTGAGGGAAACATGGAATGTGTCAATGGTTAAAAAAATAAAGGGGAAAGAAAAAAAAAGTAATGTTTATTGAAAGTGTTAATGTTTAATTGATCAATCTTATATACCTATACCTATTAATCTAAACTGATCTGATGATGAAAATATGTAATATAACCATTGTTAAATTTATTTTTTATTTATTTATTTTTTTTTAACCATTGTTAAATTTAAATAAAAAATATTCAAGGAAAATTTGTATCTGTAGCAGACATGCACAGACTTTGTTTCTTGTTGTTATCATTATGGTCCAACGACTAGTTAGATAACGCATATATTAGGGGCCGTGAGTTACTAGCAATGGTAGGCAGTGCACAGGAGGATGTGTGTAGGTTCTATTTAAATATGGTACTTTTATATGGGGGACTTGAGCAACCACAGATTCTGGTCTCCTCAGGATTCTAGAACAAATCTGCTCAGGATACCAAGCACTCGAAGAACCACTTTGCTTATAAACTGTACTCTGAGTTGACCAAGGGTCCCTAGATTTGGAGCTTTGCAGAGTTGGAGATTCCACTATTTTGGCACTCTACTGTGAAATGAATGTGTAGGAGTTGCTTTAGCTCAGAGCAGTTAAATTGGTCTCCAGACCTTTGATCGCAGCCTGTTAAGGTCCCTCCAAGCAGGTAAAATGAGGAGCATGGCCCCCTCCTCCTGGGCCTGTTGGTCGTGTGTTGCCGAGCCTTGAACTTCTGGGCACAGGCAAACCTCTTGCCTTTGCCTCCTGAGTTCTGGAGCTACACGTTTGCTCCCTTGAGTTCAGCTTCAGCCAGCATCTTGATCTCAGCCTTACAAGATGCTCAGCACAGAACACAAATCACCCAAAACTGGGTCTCTGAGCAGTTAGTTAAGCTGCCTGGGGAGTCTGCTAAGGTTATGGACACTTGTTAGGCAGCAGTAGAAAACTATTATTGCATGCATGGGCACAGATTTATATTTTTCTTTCATTCACATATGACCATAAAGGTGGGTTCCTAATATATATATGGCATTCTTGCACATGGCTTTTGTCTCTTAATATGTCATAAACATTTCTTCTGCATTATGAAACACCTGACCCATAATGGTTGTGCACACTGGTAAGCCCAGCACTCTTGGAGTGTGAGGCAGGAGGATTGCAAGTTCAAGGCCAGCCTACACATGCTAGCAACTTTGAAAGACCCTGACAGCAAATCAGAATTAAAGTGTGAGGGATTACACTGAGCTGGGGGTGTAGCTCAGTGTAAGTGCTTTGCGTTCAATTCTCAGTACTGGAAAAAAAAATCAAATTTAATCCTGAGGGGATTTGACCCTGGAAGATACAAAAAAAAAAAAAAAAAAAAAAAGAATGTTTTGTTATACAGGTCTTGCTTCGACTTGCCCTTGACCACCCAGCAAGAAAAAAAAAAAATCCTTAATTACAATGCATGGAATGCAGAGCTAGATTGGTGAGATGAGCTTTAGGAGGCTTAGATTCAATAGCCTCCAACGTCACAAGCTTCACTGGTGGCACACTGCAATTGCAAAACCTTTGATTGTATATGT
>PVJA010001599.1:0-87423 GCA_004027025.1 Myocastor coypus
ACTGTGCTCCAGAATCGGGATCTTAGTTCTCCCAAAAGCCCGGCTTCCACAGGGAAGAGGGAGGGAAACCTTAGCTAGACAATTAAAAGATTTAGTTATCAAAATGTGAAAGCCAATTAGTTTTTGCAACTTGGTTCTTATTTTGTGCTACTTGAATACCTCTTCCATGTCAATTGACACATGTAATTTTTTAAAGATAGAAGCTTCAGAACATTGATGAATTAAAGAGATTTTAGTTGAAATTAGAACACAAATAGAATTAATTGGATGCAAATTAAAATAATGGGTGCTCATAATTCAAGTCTCACAAGGTGTTATAATATTCTTGCAGACAAATGTGAGCGATAGTAAAATTCTTCCTGAAAAAGAATAGATTTTCTACTACATTTAAAATAACGTACCATGACAGAATTAATTATCTATAAACCTTAAGATAAAATTAAAGTTTAATCATAGTTAATTGAGCTTAGTATAATTGCCTACCTAAGAAGGTATCCCCATTCAATAATATTTCTGGAAATCTCGGCAAATTCTTTTTGTTTCAGTTGGTTTTAAGAAATAAAATAATCTAAGATGTTACCAGAATTTCTATCTTCATATCATAAAAACGGAAATGTTTATCTTATTTGATCCTGTGTGTATTTAATTCCAGTGGTTTTCCTGTGTTCCAGTTTACTTAGTGTTAGAGTGAATATCTCAGTAGGCCCATTATAAATTGTGTGGTATAATTAATGTGAGATTAGCCCTTCAATGAAGAAGGAAAATATTCAAAATAATTATCTTTGTCTGATAAAGTTCCTTAGTATGTAATTTTATATTCCCACCCTAAGTGTTTCCCTAAAATGAACTCATACTATAGCTTCAAAGGGAATAGAAGGAAGGAAGGCAAAGTGAGAAAAATGAGGTGCCATCCCTAGTTTACACTCTTAGCTTCTAATTTCCAATGACTTATATAAGCAAACACATATGCAGGATGTTGTATTCAGTTCCTGCTTACAGGAAGCAAGTCACTCCAGTGAAAATCCAAGCACTCCGTTGTCAGCTAACATTGCATTTACCAAACTCTAGACCTCTGCATGGGCCTCTGGTACAGAATACAATTAAAACATCATACATGAGAACTGGTAAAAGACATCTGTGCCCAAATATCACTTTCCTTAAAACATAGTGCCTTCTAATTTTTCATAAATCCAACAGACAATGAACATTAATGGGTAACAACTTATCTTTTTGATTTTTTTTCTTTTTTTGATGGGACTGGAATTCGAACTCATCACCTTGCACTTGCCAGGCAGGCACTTGTGCCACAGAGCTATCTCCCCAGCCCCTAATAATTTATCTTTTTGAAATGCTAAAAAGCATATCTTTTTGTGGAGTCCTAGGCCAGTGGCCTGGTTCTAGAGTTCCCAACAGCCAAGATTTGACCACTCACCCCCACAGGATCCAAAGAGCAGAAGGACTATGGTTTGGTGTGGGCGACACTAAGAATGACAGGGGACTTGTGGCTCAGGATCAACATTCAGGGTGCGAGCAAGAATGCCCAGATCACATAGGGGAGAATAAGGACCTGGTGGGAAGGGCCAGTAGTGGTGGCCAAACTGTGGTCCAGTTAGTCTGCGCCTCAGATCTGGTCCTGGGAACCCTGCTGACTCCCAAGAGTCTTCAGTGCTTGGGGGGGCAGTTGCAGTTCCAGTCAGAAACATGTGCCTGCAGGCTCACTCTTCCTGGCATTTGAGATGAGCTGGAAAAGAGCGACTCGAAGAAACAACAAGCCAGAGAAGCACAATGGAGTTAGGACTGTGACTGGGTCCTTCTTCCAAAGGGCCAGGTGCAGAGGACAATTTCAAACGAGCCGCTGTTCCATCCTCATTTTATGAATTTGTTTAAGTATCCGCTTCATGTCAACGGAAGCCGATGTCAGTCAGCGATGGGGCCTCTATTCTCTGGGGATTTCGTGAACCTGTGTCTCCTGCTCCACTGTGCAGATCAGGCTAAACCCTCAGAAGCACCCGTGCTTTGGGCAGCAACCCTGGGCTCGGCTCATTTTGGTAGTACAGAGTGAAGGTAACCAGGAGTCTGTTTAGCTAGTGCTCTAAGAGAATTCGAAATTGAAGTGAGTTATGTTATGCTCCTTTTTAAATGCTTGTTTTTATGTATTTGTGATGTTGGGCTCAATCCTGGGACCTCACAGTATGCTAGGCAGGCTTTTTCTTACTACTGAGATACACTATCATCCGGCCCTTCCACTTGGAAATACAGGTTTGATTTACTAAATTAGTTGCATGTATTTGGAAATGTATTTTAGTTAAACAAGGGTTAGTGTGGACTAAAACACCATGAAAGCAGTAAAAATATATGCGAATGAAGTATAGAATGAATAATCTCAGCCTTCAATGAATTCTTCAGATTCACTTAGTTATTATACTGGTTTTCAGTAGTTTAAACTCTATTTAAGAGCCCAGAAATTTGGCAGGAAAAAGTTCTCTACTAGACACTCATCCTTGCTATATTATTTATAAAAAGCACTTGAAGAGCCCCTTTTGTTTTCAGAATGTCAGGTATAAAGGCTTAATCACTTCACAGACAAAATGACATATTTGGACTCAACATTAATAAATAATTTATTATATCCAATGACAAATATAGACAAATAGATTGTATAGGCAGTGCTTCTTATTACTCTTTTTTTCATGTTTTTTTTACTCTTTTTTTTTGTCTTTTTGAGACAGGGTCTCGCTATGCAGTTGAGGCTGGCCTTGAGCTCACTTCTGTAGCCCAGGCTGGTCTCGAACTCGCACCGATCCTCCTGCCTCAGCCTCCCGAGTGCTGGGATTACAGGCATGAGCCACCACACCCGGCTTAGCTCTTTTTTTTTTTTTTTTTTTTTTTTTGTAGCTGACAGTTTCATTATAAAGTGACTGGGTAAGGATAAAGAAATGAGACTTAATTATTGTACCACCTTCAGTGTCCCTGCTGAGCAAAAAATGTACAATCAAGGACTGATCAAGAAGTAGGGCCATTCTTGGCCCATGTAATGGGAAATTTTGGAGTAATTTGCACAACTGACTGTTTGATAATGGAGGTTGCAGATATAGCTCAGGGGTACAAGTGCTTGCCTAGCAGGTGAAAGGTCCTGAGTTCAATTCCTGGCAGAGAGACAGACACAGAGAGAGACACAGAGAGGAGTTGCAGCTATGTAACTTGATCACTCTTTAGGCACTGTGCCATTTATTATACCACCAGGCTAAGTAACAAAGACTCTCTAGTATATTTAATGTCCTGTAGTAGCATTAGCCACAGCGCCTTTCATTTATATAGTATCATTCACCCAAAGCATCTATATCCCAAAGGGTTTCATAATTTATCTGAGAATGTATTCAATTACATAAAACCATCCAATGAATGTAAAATTAAAAGAAAATTTCTCTACAAATGTGTGACTCCTTGGGTTTTTAAGATCAAGTTTTCTAAGTGGAATGCCACCAGGACATGTAGTGGAACTTACTCTAAAGCTTAAAATAACAGCCAGACTTCTTTTAATGGAATTTCATTCTTCATTTTTCTTGGCTAAGTCTGGGGAGGGAAAGAGGACAGGAATGAGAGGTTCAAGCATAGGGGGAGGATTCGTACAAAGCGCAAGGAGGGTTTTCTCTGTCCCTTGGAGACCTGTAATTTTTGCTGTGTTCAAATTAGGAGCACATACTCATTACCTGGATTTCTTATAAAATCTCTCTCATGTCCTCACCTCTGCTACCTTTACTTTTCTTCGCTGAATTTTAAAAGTATGTCTTTAAAACCCACCTTCATCTTCCCAAATTATGCTACAGATCTTCCCATAGTCACATCTCCACTAAGTTCCGGCAGAGCGAGAGACTTGTTCGTTTGTTACCCACATGGGTAGTGCATTACGGCACAGGCCGGGTAGCGCTCCAGCTGGCAGTTGTGGGTTCTCCCCTGTGGGGGTAACGATGTGCAGGGATATGGCAAGAGTTGCTAAAAGCTGGGGAGCAAAGGTGAGGGAGCTGGCCGCTTCCACCAGGAGAACCCCCAGTTACAAGCTCTGGTCTTTCAAGACCGGAGCATCTCAGCTTTAGAGAAAGGGCGTGGGAATCTGGCCAAAGGTGACCCTCGGTTCTCATCTCACTCTAGCTGCTTCTCTGCTCCAAAGAATAAATAAATAATTTTTTAGAACAAGATTGTGTGCCAGTTCTCTTCCAGAAGGGAGAAATGGTTGAACAACCTTCTTCATGAAATGAAGAGATGTAGCAGAAGTCTGTTGAAAGGCCATTTCTAGGCTCAAACTTAAGCGATTAGTTCCTCCTTGCCTCCATCCCTTCTTTCTGCCTGCTTTCCTTCTCTCTTGCTTGCTCCTTCCCTCCTCCTCACAATTCATTGAGAAATAATCCATGCAGTCTATAACTGATTAATTTCAAATTTATTCACAGTTATGCGACCATTATTGCAATGGATCTTAGAATATGTCCACCACCACTCACCACCAGGAATCCTGCCTCCTTTATCTGTTTTAGCTTGTGTTTCTTTAAAAAAAAAAAAAAAATATATATATATATATATATATATATATGCTTATTGTTTGCTCTTGACTTTCTTTCCAGTTTTTATTTGGTAGCCTGTTGACGACATTGTCCTTCAGCCCCAGACCTGCTGTAGGACAGAGGAAGGAGGTAGGGTGCGTTGAGAGGGCTTTGGTAAAGATTTGACCGAGATTACCTGGCAGATAGGTCTGAACAGTTTGAATAGCACTCTGTGAAGTTTACTATCTGTGCCTAAGTTGGCCTCTTAAGGTTTCCCAGATATATTGATAAAAATGAAACCGCACCTGGCTAAGTCTGACCTCTCTTCATGGGTCCTTTCTTTCACTACCTCTGGCGCCTGTCTCTTCCCTTTTGACCTCTCACTGTATCTCATTTTTGTGTATTTTTCTTTGCAGACCACCACTGGCCTAAATACAACAACAGCTTCTGTTCTCCAGTTTTCCATTGGTAAGTGTTTTAGCAATTGCACTAACTTAGCTTGGAAATACTTGTTTTACTTGCGTGTACAATCAGGATTATAGTGTAGAATGCTTTCAGATTTAGAGAAGACAGTAAGTTGTAATTTTGTGGTAAATAATAGAAAACATTTGAAAGTTAAATTAAACATCCATAATATTACATTCTGTCAAATTTCTCCCAATAGTCATATTTAAAAATGCTACCAATAATCCAACACACCATAAACATTATTTACATAGGATTTTTGAATGTTGGATTATTCTATTGGAGCAGAATTACCCAACTCGATATGTTTTGCACAGATTAAGATTGAAATCTGTTCAATTTCCTGAGTTCTGAATAACTAGTATTAAAAGAAATAATGACTGGTAGCTGAAAGAAACCAATTAAATCTTTTCATTTGACACAAATAATCCATGTTCAATTTTGATGTAATGAGAAATGACTCTGGAAATATTTCTTTTAATTGACTTGGCAGCTGTGCAGTATATCGTGTCCCATTTTGACTTTCAGTATACATACGGACATACTTTTTAAAGGGAGTATCCCAGGAAAAGAAAGATCCTGCCCTGTGCATGGGCCGTGCTTTACTGATTTCGCTCTACAGCCCCACAACTGCTGGTGTCTGGCAGCCGTGGCCCGGGGCAGTATCCCGTGTTGTCCAACGTCTCCTCTCCTGGGTCTTTGAAGATCCGCTCTCACTCAGAGGATATTTTCCTCAGTAGTCTACTATTCCAGATAGAGGCTCTCTGGGGCTGCCTGTGTCTGACAGGAATTTTCTTCTGATTGTATTGTTATCCTTTTTTCAGGGCCTTGTCCCATTAAGCGCGCAAACCTGCTTGATGACTGCTGAGGTTACTTTCTTCTTGCGTAGATAGTGTCACCCACAGTCACTTGCAGCCACATCAGAAGTCCATTTGTGGTCACAAAAAAAGTGTTTCAGCAAAAACAAAAATGAGTAAATGTATTTAGGGCTCTTATGTTCATCAAAATAAGCTGAACCATGGTTGACGAAGTGTACCTGGATTCTGCATATTTTTGCTTCTTTTGTCAGACAATAAGCATTAGTTTCAGATATTATAACTAAGAAATGAAGTAAGACAAGAGAATCTGTTTTAAACTATGTCTTTCAATTCCATTAGTATTTGTTCTTTATCCAAGGAAAAAAAAAAAAAAAAAAGATCCAGAGGCAATGAAGTTAAGCTTTATTATAGAGGGGAAAAGAGCCTATTTTGTGAGTGATACAATATATGTTTCCCCTCTGATGCCAATTTGCTATATCCTTATCTTGCATGCATCTCAATTACAGCAGAGTGAGGCCAAGATGGGGAGCTGATGCTAATTCGAGAATGCAGGGTTCAGCTCTTACAAGGTTCAAAGCCCAGAAAATTTATCAGGCCAATGTTTTAGGATTAAACCCAAACATTGGACTTAGCAGGAATTCTTGGCTTTCCCCATAACTAGAGAACTGGGCTCCACCAGGCCAGGTGGTGCTATTAATCAGGATTTGAACCTTGGGTTAGAAGAGTATCAGAACTGATGAGTTAGAAAGGGTTGGAAGGTCAGACAGATGGATGGATGGATGGATGGATGGATGGATGGATGGATGGAAAGGAAGGCATGAGGAGTGACAGGAGGGAAGAGAGAGACCTCAAGTTTATCATCTAAAATCTACATTTAGAAATCCTCCTTTTGGGTAACAGCTTTAAAATAAAACCTGGAATGCTAATGTGTCATTGGAAGTTAAACAGCATATTTAGTAGCAGAAAATGAACTTTTTTCTTTTTTAATTTCAACTTTTTAAACTGGTGGATGTTTGAGCTGGGTGTGGTGGTGCATGCCTGTCATCCCAGCACTTGAGGACTGAGACAGGAGGATCTCTGGCTTTGAGACTGGCCTAGGCTATGTAATAAGACCCTGCTCCAGAAAACAAAAAAAGAGTAGAAGATGCTAAGCCGCAGCAGGAAGAGCTGCTTTCCCCAGAAGCACAGCGCGCCTTGGAAGCGCAGGCAGAAACCTGGAAGGCCAGCTCACCTGCCCTCGTCCTTGCTCTCGGGATCCCTGCATGGGAGGGAGCAGCCTCAACGTGGGGGAGTCACTCAACAAACAAGCTGGTCAGGGTAGGGCCAGGGCCAAGACATTAGCACTTATTGCTTAGAAATTTCATTGGGAAATTGACTTGCTACCTTTTGAAACTAAAAAGTCCTTGGGAGCTGAATATTACATCAGTAGCAAGCCCTCCACTGTGTTGTGTCTGAGGTAGGTGAACACCTACAGACAGAAAACATTCCAGAGTTGGTTTGAGACACTGACATTCATTCGTATGGATGCTCTGAGACATGAGAGAGTGAGGTCCTCCTGTTTGCATGGGTGGTGTGCGGGCTAGACTGGAGTGCACACAACCATGCTAGATGTGTCTTAAATGGACACAGTCATCCCAAACTTTTCAAGCCTGTAATGACCAGATAACAAAACAGCAACCAGAGTTTAATAGTCAATTCTTTTAGATTCAGTTTAAAAATTATATTGGATGAATTATTTTTTAAAAAAAATTAGGGGTGGAGGAGATAGCTTGGTGGTCTAAGTGCCTGCCTGGCAAACACAAGGACCCAAGTTCGATCCCCAGTACCTCATGCTGGCCCCAGAAGCCCAGGCACACCATGCCTACCACAAAAACTGGGCCTGGTGGCATATGCCTATAATCCCAGCACTGGGAAAGCTGAGATAGGAGGATCACTGGAGTTCAAACCACATAGGGAGACTCTAAAAGAAAGAAAGAAAGATAGATAGATAGAAAGAAAAGAAGGAACCTTAGCACTATACATTGACAGTGCAAAGTCATGTATTTCTTTGTATATCATTGAATTCTGCAAATACAGTCTAGTAAGGTAGTTGCATATGGTCTGTCTGTTTTAGTATCACACCTTAAAAAGGTTTTTAGGATATTAAATGAGTACTTCAAATAAATGTATGCAGAAATTACTTGATTTGCTAAAGGAGGGTCTCATATAAACTGTCATGTCAATGGTTAGTAACAGCATTCTCCCCTCCAAACGTGGATATATGCTTGCACACACACACACACACACACACACACACACACACACAAATACATAGATACATATATGGGTTACACTACCCAGATAATTTTTTTAAGTTAAAGCAGCCCAGTCACCCAGCAGTGAAAGCTGAAGCTTATCAAGCTATCAATAGCTAAGTCATTTTGAAAAACGTCCTAAAACGTTCATCGAGGAACTTTTAATTTCTCCATTCCAATGAAAGATCTTGAATCCATTTCTAAGCTGAGGCATTGACTTGCCCCAATCCCCCCTTGATTCATTAGATTCAACTTGTATAATTTAGGGTTGTAGCCTTAGGGCCACTTACCCATTTCCTCTAGATTTCCTCTGGGATCAGAAGAAAAATTTGAGCTGATGCCCTCGCACACCATTATCTCACAAAGGCCTCCAAAACGTTTTCCCAAGCAGGATCCTGGCTCTGAGGGAATGCTGGCATTGCTTGATATCTATCAGCAGCTGAAGTTTACCAACTGTTCACTCAGCGTTGTCTCGAGTGAACTTTTACTATAAGACAAAAAGCAAGACAACAATATTTGCACAGCACTGAGCAGTATCATAAAACCAGCTGCATCCAGAGCCTGACCTCTTGATGGCAGATGCTACAAGCAGGGGTGGGCTGTGGGGGCCACATTAGCTTTTGCAGTGAGATGCAGTTCTCTTAGTGAGAAGTGGCCCTGAATGCCAGCAGGCTGCACCATTGGAAAGGACAGAGAAAGGTCTTCCAGTCCTGGAGGTGACATAGACACTGGCAAGATACTGGAGAACAGGAAGGCCCATCTAGACCAGAAGAGCTGGTCTGGGATTAGTGAGAGCAATGTTAGATAAAACTGAGTCTATCTGAAGACCTACCCTGTATCAGCTTGGTGTTAACTTATTTAGTACAGAGTTTCAATTCATTTATTATAACTAATTTTAAATGATATGTTTTTATTTATTTAACCTATTTGAGGGAACACTACAAAAGGTCCTCCTCCCAGAAAATAAGGAAACATAAAAATTTAAGAAAAATTATTGGCATATTAAGTTGAAGAGTGGACTTAGCACTCCCTTGATGTAGGCCTGTATTGAGTCACAGTACAAGAATGTACACACTTGTTGAATCATGCCCACCTCTGTCTTTGGTTTAGTAGAATTTATTTGTCAAATGAGGATTGAAAATACAGCATTTGAGATCAGACACCATGAAGAACATGTCACGTGGCTTGGGAGGCAAATCTGTCCACTGTGGTATTCTCAGCCCCTACCCAACTCAGGAAGTCACAGTGAAGTACATAGATGGTCATAAGTGTTTCTTCCCAACGTGACAAGTGAGAATTACAGTGGCATCATAATGACATGGAATTGCATCTTACGTTGGTGTAATGGGGAATCTCATCAAGACAGGCTTGGCTAGGTGATCTGAAGGCCATAAACAAGGGAAAGATGAGTCTTAAAGAAGCCGTGGATTGCCAATAAACTAAGCTTTTAGTGAAGCAGGGAGACTGAAATATATACCTATGTGTTCGTCAGTACGGAATTACTGAACTGACTGCAGACTGTTCATACTTCATGGTATTAAAGTCTTCTTTGGTTTCACTTGTGGGTGTCATTAGAATGTATGCTGCTTGTGTGAAGAATGAGAGCTACATGTTTCTGCGTGTGTGTGTGTGTGTGTGTGTGTGTGTGTGTGTGTGTTTTACCTTTTTTTCTTTGTATCACCTCAGGACAGAGGAAAGCCATTAGAGCATAAATACTTTACATTTATAGATGAAGATATGAATGTGTTCTTGGGCTTTCATTGTTCTCTTTCTATATTTTCTGTACCACAGGATCTCTGAGACCAATGAGAAGTATTTACTTTGTATATTTTGAAAGTAACAAAAACTGGAAAATTATAAAGTTAGAGGTAGGCTTTTATAATGTATTTAGTACAAGACCTATAGGGTCTCACTATGCAGGTCTCACTCGTAATGATCCTTTTGTTTTCAGCAGCCCAAGCCCTGGGATTACAGATGCATGCCATCATGCCTAGTCTCAATTGCCTTCTCAGCCTTGCAGGTGGGGAAGGTTGGCAGCATAGCACACTGGGAATCAAGCCCTGGTCCCTGTATCTGCCTAAGTGGGCCCTTTAATCTTCTGAGCCATCTGGTTGGCCCTAGAAGTAGTCTTAACTGCATTGTAGGATTGCTATGTAAATAAAAAGCAACCTAGCATTATTTTTTTAATAGATGAAGAAATAAATTCTCACTGGTAAGAAATATTATATGTCATGGAGCAGAAAAGAAACATTGTTTTTCCCATGAGCCTAATGCATAAACATGGTAATTATAGGAAGTTTGATTCCGTGGAGAATCAATCACTCTCTCCCCCTCCCCCACCTTTAGAACTGGTAATTTGGAGAGGTGGAAAGTCAGGCTTCAGTACTTCATTGTGGATTATTGCTCATTATTGAAGTCACTGAAATATATTTCAAATTAGATCCCAGTTTTTTCCAGAGCCATTCTCCTCAGTAAGACCTGAGGGAATTTATTATAGAATAGTCAGCCTTCTTCCAAAACATGCAAATCTCTATCAGACTAACAAAACCTCTGGTGGCCCAAGCTAAAAATAACTATAAATCAAAAACAGAATATTCAAAAATTCTATGCCAAAATTAATTTTAATGTTTGTGTCTTGTGAGGTTAAATATGTTTCATTTGAATGTAAGATTCTTGGATATAAAATATGTAAAGATAAAGTTTAAGACAATTTTCTGATTTCAAAGCTCTGCGGTAACATACAAAGAAATATTTAAGTAGGAAATACTTCTTTGTTATCTAAATTTGATATAGATAGATGTAAAACTGATTATGACTCAGGATATCATATACATTGTGTACATATACATATATAATACATTTTTATTCTAAATGGTTACAAAATTTATTAAGAATAAGATCTTTGTAAAAATTTTTATTATTTTTCAATTATTCAAACATAACTAAATAAAAGATGGTCTTTATATGAATTGAAAAACACAGTTTAAAAGGTAGATATTAGCTCTCTCTTGAAATATTCATTTCATCCAATCACCTGACAAAACTTAAAAACTAAACACTAGTGTTTCATTCTTAAATATGTTCTGCTGGCATTTACCAGGGGCTCTTGCAGTAGAAGGGATGTGGTGGGGAACTACAGGACGGGAAGATGTGTAGAGCCCTGAAGCCCCCAAAGAGAGCCCCCTCCATTGCCCTGGCCTGATGCCTCTAAAGCTTCACTGCCTCTGGATTTATTTCATGATGCCCACTCCCCTCTTCCTGGGCATATTCACATCTGCTTTCCTCCTGAGTGCCTTCGATGCTCCTTGAGGACCAAGGGACATGCATGTATCCCTTTGCCTCTTTATATAGAGAGCAGAATTTTTCTCATGGATTAGAACTAGATAAACGTGAAGCAAGAGACAGCAAATGTGTAAGCTAGGAGAGGGACTTCGGGTCCCACACTGTGCTCAGTGCTATGCTCACCTCTGACTTCACCGGCCGGAGAATTTGCTCAATGAAATGCACGGCATCATCAGATCTTAATGTGGACCAGCAGCTCCCATTCACTAAATAATAATCAAGACACTTAAACAAGGATTCCTCCATCAGAGAGAGGCAGTTCATCACATACAAGAGGTGCCTGGGTTCACTGTGGTAATGGCAAAAGCTCTGACAGCGCACTAGCCTTCAAGAAATTTATTATCAGGGTTTCATATATAAATTATTACCATATTAGGGTATAATATATATACCTTTATTATGATGACATAAATATATCAGGATGCCACATTATCCCACAGATAAATAGGTAAAACTATTATGTGTCAATTAAACAATTTATGACTCCGAGAAGTTCATTATCAACCAGGGAGGGCTGGCAAAGGTTGAGGAGAAGCTAAAGAAGGAACAAACATCGGTCGTTTAATGGGTGCAGAGCGTAGGGGAGCGTAAAGGCACAGCTCATGGGGAAGTGCAGGGAAAATGGGGGCCCGTGGCAGGGTTCCACCCTGGGAGCAGGGGACTGACAAGAACAAGCGTGGCACCAGCCCGGGGTCAGGGTCACGGGGAAGATTCGGGAATGGAGATCAGCAGGGCCATTCTAAGAACCTAGGATAGAGCCAAACAGCAACGAGATGGCGGCGCTGGGAGGGGAGGAGGGGAAGGACTTACACTGCCCTCCAAGGTAGGGATTAGTCCTCCTGCAAAGTGGGCCAGGCCCAAGCGCTCAGGCGTAGGTTATGTGGGTAGGGGGGCGACTGCTGGCCCAGCAGGGAACCTGGCAGGGCCTGAAGCACTTTGCATTTCTCGTCCATGTGTTTCCCCCAACGTGAGTCCTGGCAGGATTCTTTACAGTGGGTCTAGGAAGAAACTAACAAAGCATGATGATCGCGTGGTTGGAAGATGATGTGCAGCCCATAAACTGGGAGAGAATCGATTCCTCTCTCCTGGGCTAGGATTGGCTGTTCCGATGATGAACTACAAGTGTTTTGGAAGTGAGGGAGGATGATAGAACTGGAAAGAAAGTCCCGAGGAGGGGCAGGACGGCTGTTCATCTTGGACCCCGTGGTCAGTGTCCATCTGTTGTAACCAAAGCAAGTCCCCTGATGAGGCTTGGGAACCCCAGCCAAGGAAGTAACCAAAGGACAGAAATATTAAGTGTAATAAATCATATACTGTCACGATGAGCAGAAAGAAGGGTTTGCGACTCCAATAGCCTGGTTGATCCTGAAAGTCACTCAGCACAGCCGGTATTGCTCTGTAGTAGCCTCACTTTAAGAATAAATAAATATAAAACAGAAGGCGAAAACAACTGCCTTTAAAACTTAGGTATTTCACATTTTATGAGCAATCTTTCAAGTTTAAAGAAAGCGTATTGTTAGTGCCAGGATAGGGCAGTATTTCTGAGGACTTTTATTGATTTTATTATTCTGCTTTAGTTGACCTTTTAATCCTTAATACCAGCTTTTAGTAGATGCTTAAAATAGAAAATTGTCTTCCTTATATAATAGTTCCGCTTATAACACTGTCGTGCAAACTGTTTTCTCAGTTACAAATATGCTAAATTTCACCAGGAGTATATTTAATAGATAAAACAGATATAGTCATAAATTTTAGACTTCTATACTTAGTTGCTTAATTGAAAATTCAGTCTGACCATAGATTTTGGATGCATTTCTTCTTCTCAATTATCTATTTATACTACTACTACTACTAATAATAATAATAATAATTATAATAATTATAAATTATTTCCACTTCAGTCATCTTCTTTTACTAAATGTGAATTCATTTGCCCTTGACAGATCCAAGAGTAATTCTAGGATTTCCTCTCATGCAGAATGGAACAACTCTTAATTAAAGTAATATCTGTGGTCTCCTTTCAGTCACAATTTCCATCCATGTCCTTTGTGACAGAGAAGCCCCAGGACACTTCTAGCTTGTGCTGCCACAATGTATTATCAGTAACCATGTCTTCCTGTCCGGCTCTTTATCATGAATCAAATGCTGCCCCTTTGTCTAAGGCCCTGGGGTTTCAACAAGATCTGAGCTCAGTCTCTCTGTGCATGTGCAGGGCAGGCAGACCAAGCGTGTGTCATGAGCCAGGGGCGGTCCTGTGTGCTGGGGTGTGTGCACCCCGTTGCTGGTGGTGGGCAGGAGCAGGGAGTGTGTTGGCTCAGCAGTATTCCTTCTGCAACTCCTCATACATGATCTGAGACTTGGTAAAATAATCCACTTAGAATCAAGTTCTCATTTTTTAGGTAGATGATTTTCTCTTGCCTTGAATTCTTCATTCACAAGTACACTAGATAATGGGTGGACATAATGCCATACCAGTAATAAAAACAATTTGCTTTAAACAGTATCAGCAAGAAATCACTGCTGGAGAGAAAACTTAATTACGTTTTTATACACTTGAAAAATTAAAGGAGATTTGTGTAGATGTGTCATAAGAAATATATGCATAGATAAATAAGGTTTTACATGATTTAGGTTTAGGGTAGTATGAGAGAAATCAAACAGGTATCAAAATTAAAAGACAGGCTGTCCTGGAAGTTACAGCTTTGTATATTTAAATCTAGGAGCCAGTTTAAGTGCCATTCATAAATTAGTACTTCTAGATTTGTCATATTATCAAGATATGTGTTGCTGTACCTATACTAGATTAGTTTGATGCCACAGGCCAGGTGAAATATGCTCTTAGGATTTCTCTGATTAACTCAGTGAAGAATCAAAAATCTAAGGATAAGATAATCATTGTTCTGCATTATTATTGTAGTAGGAATAAACATCCCAGTGGCCCTCATGAAGTACTTAGTATTTATACACCTACCAAATATTGATCACATGAATAATAATGTTTTTGATGAGGGTCAGAGTTCTTCTAAAGAAGAATTGGAAAGCATCAAAAAATGTTTTACGCTACTGAATTCCTTGATCTTTTGGGATACATTAAGAGTATTTTCTCCCTGTTAATAGATATGGCCTTACAAAAACAATTCCTAGTGAAAAGAAAGATAATTACTAGAATTTCTCATTATACCAATATCTTCGTTCGCCACATTTTTCCTATCTGAATGCATAATGAAGCTGACCTCTTCCTTGACTACGCTAGCATAGAGTAATGCACAAAATCTCCTGGGATAACAATATCTAGCTTTTGTACAGTTTTCCCCAAACTTCCCTATTCATCTCTTTCCACTCCCTACAACCTCAAGTTAGTGGACCTGCCTTCCATTTATCTATCTTGACACATGAAAGGGTGCATAGGTTCTGCTAAGATACGCTTCAGTCGTAGCCAGGAATTCTAAGCAGCGAGACTGCATTTGTCGCATAACTTTATGACGCTTCTATATCAAATGCTGTTGCTTCCATGCAGCTCCGAGAGCCCTGCTAGTCTCCGAGGTCTGTGCTTTGAATAATGGTAGCAGCGGCACTTGTGTTGCATGAATCCTCTGTGGGGTTCTGTCTGCACACTCGTTGAGCCTGCAGGATTTATGGGCCCCACTCTGCTACCTAGAGGCATGATTTCTGGTAGTGCTCTTCCCCATCCGTCAGCTCCATGAGATCAGCTTCCTCCTTCTGTGGCCCTGAGCTACCCTGGGAGAGGCAGATGGTTTTTAAGGTAGGACTTTGAGGAGAGAGGCTGCTCCCAGCAACCACTACCAGTCCCCAAGAGGACCATAGTTCCTTCTATTGTGGTCTGTTCTGATTTACTTTGGAAAGTCGCAGGATTAGTGTGAAAGGGCATAACCAAGTTTAAAAACCTACCCAAGCCTTGAGAGACTAAATACCAATTGATTTATCCTTCTACTATAAAAATAAAAAGTAATAGAGGAGGCTATTGGATATACAGGCTCAGAATCCCTAATCTATAATTCCATATTACAAGAAAAAAGCACTCAGAAAAACCATAAGCCAGTTTTTTTTTTTTTTTCTAATCTATGTGGCAACAAAGCCTAACGTGACCTGAATTCATTTGGCAGCAAGGCCTGACTTGAAATGACTTATAATCTTTATTTCTACAACCTGTATGGATCCTCATGCATCTCACTGCAGAAATACTAATGTATTTGATTAGAGATGGTTGCTCTGGACTTTGCCAGGGATGTCGCAGACACGTAGGGCCAAGGTACCAGCAATGGTAAAAGTAAAACATTGAGAACCCAATTGGCTTTGGAGCCATCGAGGGAATTAGTAACACACTTCTCGGGGTGTGTATGGTTGATCTCGGTCCTCCGGTCTCTCTCTGCTCCCTGGCCCTTCCTCTCTGCAGCTCTTTCCCTGCTCTGCTTCCCAGCGCCCATGCACATGGCATCTGCTCCACCCTCCTACCATGCTGTTTCTGTCTTAAAGTCAGTTGACCATGAACTTGATGCCCTGCAGTCATGAGGCAAATCAAACCTCTCCTTCTTTACATTATGAATTCTAACTATCTGTGCCAGTGCCTCAAAAGCTGAATGATATACGACACCATATTCCCTTTCTGAAATCCGTAGATTGAGTAAATCATCTGAATCCTAGAATTCCTCAAGAGCTTGTAGATCTCTATGGCTATTATCCCAGAAAAGGAACTCAAATTTTCATTAGAGGTGACTAATATTTATATATTAATTGCTTTAATTTTATAACAAATCAAACTTTCTTTTTATTTCCATGTCAACTGCCAAAGATGGATGAGAAGAAAGCGTTTAGTTATGTATTTTGGAAAATCCTCCCTAGCTCTGGGAGGTATATGTAGTCTCCTCCAAACATGTGTGTTATGTTAAACAAGCTACTGCACAATGCTTAAAAAGCTACACAGGTCTTTGATTCCTTAAAGTGGATTTCACTGGGTAGCATATAATTATTGCTTGTTCATGTGCTTGTGTATTTTTTAAAATTTATTTATTTGGTACGGAGTGTCACTATGCAGCTTGGACACATAGTGATCCTCCTGTTTTCAGCCTCTCTAGTGCTGGGATTACAAGCCTGTGCCAACATGCCCAGACTTGGTAGCTGGTTCAGCACCCTGTGGGCATGGCTGGCATGGCAGGGTTCAAATCCCAGTCCCTGCACTTGACTAAGCAGATGCTTAGTCTGCTGAGCTACCTCACCAGCCCTGAGTGTGTATTCTTGAGAGACTGAACTGTCACAGATGTCTAAGATTCTCCCTGCTGGCAGGGTACGCAGCGGTGAGCTAGGCCAGCAGTCGCAGGTTTCCTGCAGGCTTACTTGAAACCCTAAGGTTCATTAACATTGTTCAAGTTCATCTCCAAGGTGGACAAGAATGAATGATAGGTTTTGTGTGTAAATAGTCACTTAAAAGTCGTTCCATCAATCCTAATCTAGTGGTAAAGAGATTCATTTCCTTATAAGTCTATTTTAATTCAGCCAAGTCTGCCTTAAGTAATAGAGGAAAAGAATTTCAAAAATCATACATCCTTTCTGTTTTCATTCTTCAAAAAATATTTATATATTTTATGCTGACAGAGGAAAGTATATATGCACACCAACCATGTGTAATATCTTTTAAAATATATATATATATATACATAAAATCTTTCTGTTTATCATGTACATTCTCATTCTCTTTCCATTATGTTTTGTTGGTAAGACACACTTAACACTTGGTTGTCTCATGCTAATTAAGAAAAGTAGAGAGTGAAGTTTAATATGTGGATTCCTGAGCACCAGGACTGGTGGCTTTAGTGCCCTGTCTGGGGCTGGGTTCACGGTTGGCAAGTCTACATTCAAAGTTTTGATTTTTTTGGGTGGTAGTTAGTGCTTTTTAAGGAATACAGTACGAAGTCACACATTAAACATTAGGTACAAATGTGAAAGTTGATTTAAATAAAGGATGTCACTACAAGTTGTCCATTTTTATTTATTTATTTTTAAAGTATACATTTTTAGGAACTGACAATACCTAGAGCATCATAAAACCAAGAAGTAAGCATCTTTGTTGGCTGCCTAAACTGTCCTGTTCTACTTTTTCCCAAATCTTCTTTTGCCTACATACTCTTAAACTATTTCTTCATATGACAACAATTTAGTGATTTTTTTCTACTGAAGAACAAAAAAAGCATTCTGCCTCCACCTGGATAATCAGTTCATTTTTTTTTTTGTTTTGTTTTGCATTTAACATTTCACTATCCCAGTTGCTTGTTAATGTCACTTAGATTTTTTGAGATCGTTATCAGACTAAAAAAATCCCTCTCTCCCTTCAATTTCAGAGCACATCGGCTTTCCTGGTACAGTGACTAACCCTAACTACCCTGAGCTGATGTCACTCGTCCACCAGTGTGGCATCGCTGTCACTGAGCCCTTATGCCAAAGGTGTCGGCACAGTGGGCAGCGGGGGTTCTGGGTAGCTCTCTCCCTTCTGAGAATAACAGTGCTCTAAAATAAAAGTGCACTGCAGAGCCACATTGCACCAACCCCACATAAACAGTGTTCCAACTTAACTGTCCCTTACTGCACTTCCCAAGGCAGCCATGGCCACTTCTACATCAGTGACAAGAGGCAGAGTGGAAAAGGACAGGGCAGAAGGCAAATGGTGCCTGAGCCAGACAACAGGGCACGGCCCTGTGAGCACACTTGAGAGCTCTTCCCGGGGCTTGCACGTGCTCGTACTCAGACCCATGCGGGCCTTTGTGTGAAATCCTCTTCTCTCCTCACTCAGTGCCTCAGAACTGAGCACTGCATTGAGAAATGGCACATAGCTGCATGTGCTAATTCTACCCATAAGTTTATTTCCACTTTCTTTGCTCATACCCTCTTTCAAATTCTAGTTTCATCCTATCTTGGCTCCTTTCTGGTTGCTGCACCAGATTGCCTGACACAACTGAAAGGAGGAAAGGCTTACTTTGGCTCATAGTTTGTAGCGTCTCTAACCTATGGGCTCAAAGGCATGGCAGCATGGCGGAGGCTCAAGGAAGGGCAGCAGGAAGCAAAGAGGGACCTAGGAGGAACAGAGAGTGAGACAGAGAGAGAGAAAGAGAGAGAGACAGAGAGAGACAGAGAGAAAGACCCTCCCAGGCCATGCCCCATGGACCACCTCCTCAGACCAGGCTTCTCCTCCCAGACCACACTGAGCTGTAAACGCACCACTGGGCTCACCCTCTAGTGAGCATCACTTCCCTATGGTCCAGTCGCCCCCAGAAGCCCCTGCGCGGAGCACATGGGGCACTGAGGGACATCTAGATACGATGAACTGTAACACTTCCTCACTTCTGCTCTTGATTTAATGTTCTCTGACTTTTGCCTATCTCAGGGACCATAGAGATTTCTATATACTGTTGTATTTAGTGTTCTGAATCCTAATAAATAATCATCATCAGTGTAAAATAATATTTCTTATTCATTGTACGTATGAAGCCATCGGTTTTATTTTTCTATTTGGAATATTCTTCAGCATAATATTTCATTATCCATCTATGCTGACAATGACTTTTGCCTCTGTTACAAATGAGGGAGGGAAAAAGCACTAGATTAGGGTTTCTCCCAGTTGAACTGCCCGGGTTATGCTGGGTAAGGAGCGCAGCCTGGTGATTCATTTGTAAAATAAGAGTGCTCTTAAATGTCCCAAGTCCCAGAACTGGGTGACAAGAATAAGCTTATGAAATGAAGTGATCACAGCGCGTCTGTCTCACTCAAGGCAGCCCCAAAGAACCATGAACATCCTTGCTATGTCTTTATTTAACCAAATGGGGCTAATTTGCAGTGGCAGCTTATTTTTTGTCATCTGAGAAAGCTGTTACCTAGAAGATGAGAAAACTGGGTGTTAATGATGGCGCCAACCGTCCTCAGGGCCAGCTAGCTAGATAGGACTGTGGGTCTTTGTCTCACAGCAGTCGGCCTCCGTGTTCATGAGCAGAGGATCCTCGTCAATTGCCTTGCAGGAAGAAGGGACTGCAAGTGTGCTGGGGGAGCAGGAGCGGCAGCGATGCTTTGGGGTATTTCTAAGACTCTTCCTAGGGTTCAGCTGGGTCTAGCAAAGACTTATTTCATCCCCCAGGTACTAGCCGGGTTCCTCTGTGTCACTGTGTTGCCAGGTACTTGACTTGGAACAGGCTTTTCAAAACTAACTCTTTGTTCTGACAGAGCACCTAGGAGGTTGCAAGCATTGAGCGAGTGAATGAGTCAGGAAGGAATAAGGGCTGTGAAGAAAATGAATCGAGGTCATCGAGTGATGGGGTAGCATTTTATTAAAGGCAGCCTGGGCACAGCCTCCAGAGCGCACTCACTGAGCAGAGAGAGGCGTGACTTGGGTAAGAGAGCGCTGCTAAAGGAACAGCTGATGTAGGGCCAGCCAGATAGCTCCATCGCTTAAAGCACCTGCTTAGGCAGAGCCCAGTTCCTGGGTTCGACTCCCCATGCCCTCAGGGCCTGCTCAGACAGCGCTGGAGACTGGGTGTAGTGGCTCATGCTTGTAATCCCAGCTCTTGGGAGGCTGAAAACAAGAGAATCAATACGAGTCCAATCTACCTAGTGAGACCCTGTAGACCTTGTCTTAAATACAGAAAGAAAAATTAAAAAATAGCTGACGTCGGCATCTGGTGGCTGCAGGGCCTTGGTGAAGTGCTGGTATTAAGAGATGCTTTTCTCCTGAAGTGGAAAGGGCTGTTCTGGGATCTGCTTTCCCAGATGATAGCAGACACAAGAGAGGTGAGATGCTACCACGGCAAAGCCACTACAGTGCCTCTCAGATTCCCACACAGCCCTGACAGGAAGAGCTACTTTTCCTAGTTGGTTGATTCATTAAATGAGTGATGGATCATCCTGGTCTGACTTCCTATAACAAAAGTAGGAAGCTAGTGGTCTATTTCTTCTAAGTTACAGTAAGGATAATACTATTCGAAAAGGACCAAGGATAAAAAGTTGATTTCAGTTGTAATTTTAGGCTAAGGAAGCTATAATTGTATGGTCTTCATAGATCAGACCAAGTTTAGAATAAATTTGTTAAAATTTACAGTGGTGAATCTCTTCCAAAAAAAGAAACAATTATACTGAAATAGTAGTATTCATTCTTTTCCTTCCTTACTTTTAAGATAACAAGTATTGAGTATTGTTTTGTATTTATAAATATTAAGAATGTCTTTATGAAAAGTAGTTACTTTATAGATAGATTTATAAACCATTAATAGAATCAGGATACAAATGTGGTTTTACCTGATAACTTAGTCTTGATTGCAATATGTCAATTTAATATTTTAATATAACTAATGTTGGAATGTAATCCATTTTTAAAGACCTCATTCCTATAGTTTTCCACAGGTATTTTTAAAGGGAATAGTATATTATGATTATGGCTGGAATCTAGATGTCTCTCCAAATCCTCCTGCAGTCACAGAGCTTTTTTTTTTTTTTTTGTCTTTTTGAGACAGGGTCTCGCTATGCAGTTGAGGCTGGTCCTGAGCTCACTTTTGTAGCCCAGGCTGGTCTCAAACTCGCACCAATCCTCCTGCCTCAGCCTCCCGAGTGCTGGGATTACAGGCGTGAGCCACCACGTCCGGCTCACAGAGCTTTTTGAAGGTGACTGAATCTAGAGTTTGTGGTTGATTCGTAGTGCAATGCTGGGGTTAAGGATGCTGGGGTTAAGGGTGGGTGACTGGGGAATCAGACCACTGATGGAAGTGGCACTCACGTGATCCCAGTAGCCCGCGTACAACACAAGGGAACGAAAGAGTCTTGTCTCTTGTCCTCGTTGCTTTTGCTTCCTTGTGAGCACCATGAATGGTTCTCTGCTGAGCCACCCTGCCTGGGAACTAACCAACTATGAACTGAAACCTCCACGAACTGTGAACTCAAGAAACCTTTCCCCTTTTAACTTTGGGTGTTGGGTATTTTGTCTCAGGAACAAGAGAAAAATAACTAAGACGGACTAATAAAATCTTTAGGAGGTTAGGCTTTTGTGTTTGTCCCAGAATCCAGTTAGACTCTGAGTGAGAGATGCTCTGAGGACAAGATGGAGAAATAAAGGGACTGTAGAGAGTTAGTGACGGTGCAGGAGGGGGTGCCTCGGGTCATGCGCTGGTCCAAGGGAGCGGAGCAAGCAGGGGCTCTGCCCAGCAGCCGCTCCCGAAGTAAACATGCTCCTTCTTCTTGGGGCCATTTTATAGTTGTCTTCACCTGTGGTGAAGTAGAGAGGCCTGAGGTGTTGACAAGAGGGAGCTTACAGGTAGTCCCAGGCTTTCGGCTTCTCTCTTCCAAGAAGGAGGTCATTCCACCATAGGTTCAGAGCCTGGGTGGGACAAAGTTCCCAGAAACCTGTTCCAGTGTGGTCCGGCCATGTAAGAATGTAGCAGAGCTTAAAAACTAAGGAAACCCGAAGTGTGGGTGCTCTGTGCACCTGAGCATGGGCGAGGTGGAGGTGAGGGGAAATGTTAGCTTCAGGCTGACAGGAGGACTCAGTTCACTACAGCAGGAGGAAATCAGCACAGTGATGTGATGGGCTGCAAGATCTGTAAGCGAAAACTCTGAAGATTTGTGGGTGAAGACAGGAAGGCAGTAGTACCCACATTTTGTTTCTCTTCAACATAGGCCTTACATTGCCAGCATGACGAAAATAAACTTGGACATGCGATTATTACCATAAAATGTTGAGCAATTATAAAAATAATCCAATATTCTAATATCTAACTTGGTAATACTAAGGACATTATTAAAATAGCCCAGATTTAGGGATACAGATTCAGTAGCACCACTTCAGGACATCACGAATGAAGGATAAAGCGGTGTTCATTACAAGAGTATCTGGGGACTAGGAAGACATCTGCTTTAGCATAACTGTAGGATTAGGCATAGTTTCCATCTATATTTCAGTGTATATACATCCTAAACCAAAGGGCCAACTGTAAGATAATAATGAACCAGAACTATTGAAGGTGTATTGTTAGGCACTACAATATGAATGATGTGAGTGTAAGAGATAGTTGTTACATTCTATATGTTTATCTTTATCTTTATCATTACCTTTTATTAACTTAATTTTTAATTTAAAGTCAAGAATTGGCACCCAGGCCAGATGGGAGAAACACAAACAGGGCCTTGCCCACAACACCGCTTTCCTGACCTAGACTGCTGAATGGGGACAGGATCTGTGCCCAGTGCCCCATGCGGCCACATTCCTTAGACTTTGGAGGGTCTTTGGGAAATTCTAGAAGTTCACCAGTCTTATTTATGAACATTCCTCTTCAGGAACCCTTCACCACATTGTATCCTTGCTGCATGCAGATACCTTCCCGAACTTAGCAGTTACGCAGATCTGATGTCAGGGGCAGATAAACAGGCACCAGTGACAGGTGGCGCCCACCCGCTTGTGCTCTCACTCCACATGACGTGTCTTGTGAGATGTGTCAGCTCTGTGCGCAGTCCTGGTACCAGGAGGTGGAAGGGGTCTCAGCGCCCATCTCTGGGCCCCTCAAGAGAGAGACGCGCAATGTTTCCTCTTTCCTATGTCTGCCTCACCTGCAGTGTCAAGCCGCCACGTTCAACCTGGGCAAGGGCAAATCATATTTGCTGGCTGAAATCTGTGTGACAGGGTGTGGGGCTGCAATCTGGAAGGTCTGTGTGAAGGAAAATCTCACCCAGTTACATAGCTGCACTCTGGCCCGGAGTAGCAAATCGTGTATCGTCTGGACTGGTGCCATGTACAATGGGACTTTGCCAGTGGCCTCTGAGTGGGGCTGGTGTCCAAAGCCGAGGACTTCTCCTGGGGGAGCCTCTTCCAGCTGGCAGCCTCCCACCCAGCTCCTTGGCAGGGGCACTGCTTCTCCTCTGGCCAGCCACTTGCACTCTGTGCTCTAATCACGGTCTTCCATGTTGGAGTCCCTGTGCTTCTGTGGTCATCTTTTCATGTAGGACTCCCTGCAGATAGCTGTGAGCCGGTTCTGTTCATCAAGTGAGCCTTGGACCACTGGTAGCCATGCACCCTGACCCTATTTCGCAGATGTATCCCAAAGGCATGGGGAATTACCAGAGGACTGTATACAAGGAGGAACAGGTTCCACTCGGCTTGTAGAAAGGACACTGGTATCTGTGTACTGATGGAGGCAGATGAGGTAGGGACAGAGGAGACCAACTAATCCCAATCACAGATGAGCGCAGAGCCAGCAGGAGTCCCTAGATAACTTCAAGGGGAAGATGGGTAGAAAAATACTAATGGTTTTGACGAGAGAACTTAAGAACCAGGTGGCTAAAGAATAATGAATTTCCTACCAAGTGCCTTTCTGTTTACAAGCACATAATAATCTCATTGCATTGAAATGGTAGCATAAGCAAACCACAGGAGAAAAGCCAGGCTGCAGAGAACCTTTTATTTGTATATACATATCAGCTTTCCTTCTTGCTTCTCAGTTTATAAACTACTTGCTTGAAATTGCATTCTGTAAAGAACATTTTGGTTATCATTTCTTCTGTCCTTTGCCAAGGAATCATCTTTCACATTTTCTTTTTAAGTTCTGGGTGGAAAAAAAAAAAAAAAACCATAAATAAAGGACATAGACGAATAGAATATAAACCTTCAAGCTAATTTGAACTTTCCTTTGAAAAGTTCAGTAGATTTTCTGCCAGATTTCATTCTTGCTAGTGTTGAGGTTTGCCCTACAAATCCTGCCCAATTTTATTTCCTGCTGCACAGTTTGATATTTAATTTAAGCAGCTGCTCGTGAAAAAGTAGAAAGTAGCGATGACTGCGGTGGCTTACGGTAGGGTTCCATGCGGGATCGGGCTGCTGCGCAGCAAACCTAAGGCTGCCCTTCGGCTTCATGCTTTTTCACCTATGCCTGAGCTGTGAGAATAAACCTGGGAAAGCTGCCATTCAGCCTCTTAGCACATCGCCAGCTCTGGCAGCGGCAGACTGACTGGTTTTGTACTAAACACCACTGAAATAAAATGAATGAGTCTGATGAAAGCCTGGAAGCCCGGCACACTACAGAAGCAAAACTGTCAACAGATGCCACTTGCTGAGACCGAGGCTCCTCTAGCAGATGGGTGAAAGTGGAGCACAAATTACACTGTTTCTCTTGGTTCACTTGTTTTTATTGTAATGTAAAAAAAATTCTGCCATATTCGCTACAGAAAACTTCTGGCAAGTGTTACAGGGTTGTGTGGTGTTTGCTATGAGCTCTGTAACTGAAGCACCGTGTTTTTCCATGAATACACTGAAGGTGCAAAAACAAACCGGTCATCAGTTTTTGAAATGTCTTTGGTGTTCGTGTGTCTGATATTGAAAGTAATAGAAATAACGGTGAGAATCATTAAACATGGAGACGTTACCTCTGTCTGACAATGGGCTACGGTAGAGCGCCACCAATCATTTCTAATCATTCCATTCATTTAGTTCTGGAATGCTCGTTACAACATTTTAGGCTCTCCAGCACTCCTACAGCACTTAGTTAATATACAATGCAGAAAGAGAAGGGTGATTTTGTTCCTCAGTTTAATGATTTATTTGCCCTTTAATGTAATCACTGTTAATTATTATTAACTTATAAGAACATTGATGGCATTATTAATAATTAATATTTACACATTTCTTGGCATAGCTCTGTTTTATAGATCTAATTTAGTAGGTCATGTACAGTATCTGTAGAGAAATCTGCAGCTCATCTTTTTTAACCTCCTTTCTGGTTCCTGAGATTATCAAGGCAATTTTATGAGAATGTGTCACAGGAAATTTCAGTACAGTTGGAAGACCGGGAATGGATGTCTAAATATTTAAGAAAGTATTAAAAATATTTATCAAGCAGAATAACATGTAAGCACTCTTTTATTAACTTTTAAATTAATTGTTATTGCTATTTACAGGGTCAGGTTCATGTCGCTTCAGTTATTCAGACCCCAGCATCATCGTGTCATATGCCAAAAATAATACTGGTGACTGGATTCAGCTTGAGAAGATCAGGTTTGTTGTCATTTGAAATATTTTTATAAATTATGGTAAAATGTCTTTCTATTTGGCTACTTTTACACTGCCTTTGTTGCACCTCTAACCTCTTCTTCATCATACAAAGAAATCTGATGATCTGTTATCCTGAATTACGTAAGTACTCATATTCTGACTTATCCTACTTTATGAAGATATTATCCATCCATGTTATTCTTCATTTCAAACTTCCTACTATCCATAGTCCTTATGCCAAATTATTTTGGGGAAAGGAACCATGGGATCCTAACTTTTGTAATAGCATCCTCTGCAAGATAGCACGACTGAAGGCGTGCCTGGCTCATCTGCCCTGGGCGTATGCCCGATGGCTCCACAAGTCTTTTCCAGCCTGTGCTGAGGTGGAGTTGGGAGCTGCTGGGCCTTTTGAATCTCATCCCTAGCTCTGCTACTTCCCTTCTAATTTCTCCTTAGACCTATTTTTAAATTCTAGTAGCATTCTGGTGCAATTTATTGTCAAATGTTAATTTTTTAAAAATTGGTAAGAAAATTAGCTAAGATACATTAAAAATACAAAATACGTGCACATTGAAAAGATTTGGTGAAACTGTCAAGACTCAAATTAATTTGCTGCTTCTACAGAGCTTTAAAATATAAAATAAAATTCAAAGAGAGGGTTTCATTTCAGGTGTAAGATAGTTAAAGGAGAAAGACTTTGAGCTATTTTTTTAATTGCATTTAATAAGAAATAACAATGTGACAGTTTCAAAACATGTTAGTAGTACATTTTCAGAATTTGATATAATGCATATTGTTGTCCTAGTAGCTATACAGAGCTCAGGGTGTAGACATGATAATTTTTCTAATCATTATTGGTACAAAAAATTTCTTTGCATTAAACTAAGAGAAAGTAGTTGTATGCATAATCCAATGTTTGATAATCACAGTGGTTTATTGGCAAAACTGGCAATGGTAGAAACTGTTGATTTAAGCCTTTTACAGCTCAGCATACTAATCTAGCCTTACATTTTATGCCTCATGGTTAAACTTTTCTGCTGGGTGGTAAAGGGCAAGTTAAAGCAAGACCTGTCTAACAAAACATGGAACTTTTGTATTTTCCAAGGTCAGTCAAATCCCCTCAGGATTTACTTTGAAACCATGTACAGTGCTTTGTAGAACTGTAAAATGGTTGTTAGGCTTGAGTTGGCTCTTAGATTAGCATCACATAATTAACATAGTTCCCATCATTTTTCAGATAGTTTTATTCTTTTCACAAGTTGTTCCCTCCACTTATTTTCTATTGAAGGAACTGTGATTTATTTAGGGAAATGGGATAAATACTAGGTTCATAGTCTCCACTAGTAAATGAATTTGTACAAATTTCTGGTAGGATAAAAAACCATTGAAAGATCACACTTAAATTGTAAGCAAAACTGAGAAATAAGACTAACTCTGGAAATTTTGACTAAAATATTTTAATAAGCTGTCTCCCCTTGTGCAGGATACAATATAATTTATAGCTCCCTAATACAAGCTGTGCCACTTTTCCCCCCTCGATACTGGGGATTGAGCCCAGGTTCTTGTACAAGCTGGGCAAATGCCTTACAGGAGCAGTGCCTATCCAGCTATATGTTGCCAATTCTGTAACAGAATATTTTGCTGTTCTTTCTAATTTCTACTTAGGTATAAAAATGCATTCATGTTCAACCCTTGTTTACATGAACAGCTTTAAACAATATGGAATGAATATTGGAAATTTTACCTGTGTCTCTACATTTTTACTTGCAGTGTGCTATACCCATACTTTGAATAAAATACAGCACACATTTCTTGCTGAAAAGCTGCTGTATGGCTTTATGATTAATAATGAAGCTACACACTTAATTACAATGTATAAAGATGACATTCAGTTTGGTCCCTTTTTTAAATAACGAAATGACACTTTCAGTTTTAGCTCGTGTACCCAGGCCGTCACACTCATTAATGCTAATTGTCCTCACCATTGATGATGAGAGTAAAAATATTTCCCATCACTGCTTAAAATCAAAAGTTATTCTCTTCACCAGTTTAGATTCTTTTTGAGCCTAGAGAGTCATCATCAAACATTTTAAAGGACAAGGGAATTGATTATCCCCAAAGGTAAGGTATGCCATTTATAACCTTGGATGACAATTCTTCAGATATATATATATATATGTGTGTGTGTGTGTGTGTGTGTGTGTGTGTGTGTGTGTGTGTGTTTCACTGGTGAAAGAGAAATATGACTTTTCTCTAGTCCTTCCAAAACTGATTTATAGCAGCAAGCCCTGGGTACTACTAGTTTGCATTTTAGTATCATTTTTTAATCTTGGCTACAGCAATCATTTTTACTACAGCAGATTTCTACTTTGGTAGAATAAAATGTTTAATAAAAATATTTTATTATATAGCAGAAGGACCTAGATTCTAACAGATGTAATATAAAAAATCATGTTAGATTGAATCACATTTTACAGACTGATCTGTAGGAATTTGTAAAGGATTACAAATAAGTGTATTTAATTCTCATGGGAAATTTCATTTTATATAGGTTATATATATGAAATTGTATGTGGTTCTGGGTCATACAATAATTACTACATAAAGATTGATTGTTAAATATATGACATTGAATTTCCTCTAACAGGTTCATAATTTCAAAATAAAAAAGAACATTAAGATAATAATTATCAAGCTAAGTAATCTTATAAATTGAATATTTACTATGTGCAAAAACTATTGCTGTACTTTGATTTTTTTTTTACACAAGCATGGTAGTAAATCCCACCTCCTCTACAATTATCCCTTTATTGAATGCACTTAGTGCCAGCCTTGTAGTAAGTGTAAAGCTTGCGGTGACCTTTAATATTTAAACTGTCACCATGCAATGTGAAAAATTATAATAATCATCAAATATCTAAACATTCAACAGCTATGGAACTGTATTTAATATGTAGCAAATATAATGTTTCTGAGATAATAAGCAAAATTCAGCCAGATGTAGTGGCCTATACCTATAATCCCAGCACTCTGGCATGTTAAAGTAGAAAGATTGTGCATTCAAGCCCGGTCTGTGCACCTTAGCAATTTAGCAAGATCCTGTCCTAAAATGAAAAGGTAGATGTTGAATTCCCCACACAACCGTGTCTTCCAGAGCCCCTTCCAACATCAGCACAATCATCCACATCCTCTACCTGCCCGAGGATGCGAAAGGGGACCACATCCAGTTCCAGTGGAAGCAGGGGAATCTGCAAGTTGGTGAAGTGTATGAAGCCTGCTGGGCCCTGGACAACATCCTGGTCATCAATGCCGCCCATAGACAAGTTGTTTTGGAAGATAATCTTGACCCAGTGGACACAGGCAACTGGCTCTTCTTCCCTGGAGCAACAGTTAAGGTTTGAGCTCTTTGGCTTCCCTTCTTCCTTTGAAACCTAAAACTCAGTAAACCAAATATTGAAACATAACTATTTTACCAAAACCACCATTTAAGAAATAACATTATATTTCTCTTGCTGTGCATCTCAAGGATAGGTTGTGATTGTTACAAAATCATCTATTTATTCATTTGTCTTATAAGAATTTTGTCTAGGAACTTTGTGGTCACACATAGGGTGGAATTCAGCAAGCATAATCCCCAAAACACAGACTAACTTCTTGCCTTTGCATGGCTGTCAGCTCAGGGGAGGCAGTAGGCACATCATCATGCAGGCTCAGAACAGCTGATGGTAGGATTTGATGAGAAAGTACAGCACACAGCAACAAGTCCAGAATTTGCATACAAGGAAGGCTATCCAGGAGACTAGTCCACCCACTCAGAGACAGCAAGACAGTGTTCCTGGAGTTGGAAGTCTTATACATAAAGATCATTATAAAGTACATGTTTGCATCCCCTTAAAATTAATAAGTTGAATTCCTAACTAAAGATGACAGCATTAGGAGTTACAACCCATGGGAGGTCATTATATCAGAACACTTGTGAATGGGATTAATGTTCTCATAAAAGACACCTGAGGTGCTCTCTAGACCTCTTTCCATTTAGGTAGTCGGTTCTTGGTAGACCCCAAATGTTCCAGGACCTTGCTCTTGGACTTCCTAGCCTCCAGAACTGTAAGAAGCAATGTTTATTGTTTAAGCAACTCCGTCCATCTATGTCATTGCAGTAGCACAAACTCAGACAGCCTGGAAGGGGAGAGTACAAAGCAGAGTTGTGAACCAAGTTCAAGCCAGTTGTCCAGTATATCTTAGGCTGAGACTTGTGATAAGTAACCCTAGAGGTGTGGCTACCGACAAGACCTGAAAACTCCTGCTAGCTGCTGGAGAAGCTGGACCTTGGCTGAAGGTGAAAGGAAAGGATCAATGGAAGAGAAAGGAGCACGTTCTGAGAAGCCAAATAGGGGGTTGCTGATGATATTCTGGTAGGGGCATGCTGCTATAGTGAGGGGGAAAAGCACAGGGAGATCTTGGTATATTTTAAAGACTTTAAGGAAAGGAATAGAGAAGGCTTGGAGTTGATTGAGAAAATAAGGAAATGACAGATGCCAAAGACAAGGTTTGAGCCACTGCCAGCCACGGTTGTCATGCATTGAAACAGGAAACAGAGAAGGAGCAGCAGACTCACAGGAAGCCCATCCTTTTCATTTTAGATTTATAGACCTGAGGGTCTTGAGGACAAAGGAGGAAAATGTGTTTGGAGAGGATTAGAATTGCAGGTCAGAAACCCAGAGGAAGTCTTCCCAGAAGTGTGGAAAGGAAGAGGCAATGAGCAGACCCCCGGGGGACCCTGCCAAGCTTCCAGAATATGGAAAAAAAATGCAAATGCAACTTGGATGATTTCTTAAAATGTGGTTTACTGGAGGAATTAATAATAAATAATCCTATGCCAGCTCAGAGTGAGATCAGTATAAGAGTAGGGAGTAGAGTATGAACATCTAAAATTCCGACCTCTTCTTAATATTTTATTTAAATTAGTAAAAGAAGGACTGCAGATTACTTTGTAAACTTTCAGCACGGGATCTCTCCTGACACAAATTACTTATTCCTTAACCAACCCAGCCTTGGTTATTTTGCTCCAAGTGCATGAAACTGCACCTGTTGAAGTACTAGAAACAGGCATCCTCTTTGCTCAGTTCAGGAACACATCTGGCTTTATGAAAAAAGTCATTCTTATTACATTCCTCCTATTTGACTTAGAAATTGCTCTCCTCCTTCCTCTTCCATGAGCCTTCCAAACTATAAACCTTAATATATAAGACCCTAAAACTATGACTTCCTTAAAAAGATATGCTCCTTTTGCCTGGGTACAGGAAAGAGTTTGTGTCAGGATTACCTGTGTGCTTGTCACTGCTGCCGCTTGGTAATCAGCGAGGATTTCTACTCTTGTCACTCGGCACTCGCAAGCAGGTGCATAAGCCCTTTTCCCATGATGGTTATTTATCTTATGGTCTTGGTGCCCTTTGCTGCATAAATGGACTTTTTCTGCCTCGTTTTACAAGCTATTATATTAATCTAATTAACTGTTCAGTTTCTTAATGCCTGTACTTGGTATCACCCATGATAAAAATGCATGAGTGTGGTTTTGCTTCAGTAGTAATTTTAATTAAATTACAACTTTGGTGAGAATGTGCTTCTGCATTCTGGTCCTTCATCCTGCTGGTTAATTTCCCAGTCACACAGCTGAGAGTTTCCAAAAAGCTTAATTGTTTTTAAAAAATATGGTAATGATTTATGTCACTGTCTTTGAATCCGGTAGAAATTTTTCTCTGACGTTTCTCCTTAAATTTTCAAGTAAGTGCAATAAGAATTTGTGCTTTTAATTTGTTGGTATGACCAGCATTTTGGATTAGGTCATAAATCTCGGCATGAAAAAATGACTTTTGTGGGATGAGTTAGAGGTCTTTATATAAAAATTATTCATTTAAAATCTATTTAATTATTTGTCAAGTGCAATTCTTTTATTTGGTGGCTTCTAAGATGAAAACTGAATAAAACCAGTTAGAAAACATTTCTCAGTTGTTCTATAGGTTACAAGCCATGTTTCAAGCACTAGTTTACTTTGAACTTTGGATTGCAAGGGCCCTTGCATGTTTGTTCAATCTATACTTTATCATTTCTATGCTTATTAAAGATTGCCAATTTATTCTGATCTTAACTAAATCAAAGATCCAGTCTACTAACAATTGTGCATATTACAAAATAGAGACATTCAAGGAAACAATCCCAGCACAGATAGAACTACCTGGCTAAGTAATGCCACTAGTTTTTCTTGACACTTCTAGTCATTTACTGTGATATGAACTCATGTGAGTTATGCAGACATACATGTGCACACATATACATGTACCTTGGACTTTATAAACCCATAGAGAAGGTGCTGCATTAGCCCAAGTTATCAGATATGGAAACTGGAGTGTGGAGGTGTTGAATAACTGGATCAAAACACACCACTCAGCACCGGCAGGACCAAGATTTCAGTCCGGGAATCAGACTTTTAGGTAGTAAGTGTAAATTCCCATGTCTCCTGACTATCCCGTTTCTTCCCACCACCCACCTGTTAAATTATTTGCTTATTTCCCCAAGGACTGTATATTGGTACTGTATACTGTACCCTGAGAGGTACAGTAGAGTAAGGATTGTGGGATTATGAAGAAGTCAATACTTTATCCATACGTAAACACCTAACAAAGATGTCAGAGCCAAGAATTGATCAAAGGGATGCTACTGACAAAGTCTCCAGCACCTCTCATTCCCTAATGCAAATTATGTCATGCTTCTGTCATACTCAAGCCCCTTCTTCAGGACACAAACCGAACTCCCTGGTGCACAGTGCCGAGTCCTCTCCACCCAGCCCCAGCCTAATTCTTCCCTCCCATTCTCTTCCGTGTCTTGCTCCAGTGTCATGAATGCTGCCCAGGACTTTGTACTCTGACTGTTGGGAGGTGGTTTTTTCACATGTCCTTTCTCTTTGCCTACTGATTCCTCTTCATCCTTGGGGATCCAGTTCAGTTGTCCCTGTCTGTGGGACTTTTGCTTGGTGAATGTCTCCCTCCCCTTCTGTCACACACCAGCAGACTGAATAAGCAGGGCTTGTCGGATGGCGACTAGATGCCAAAAATGACGCCGGCCGTTCTTTTTCCATTGGCCATCCATATTTGTTCTAAAAGCTACTTTATGCTGTCTTCTTTATCTGATAACTGCTTCTAAGGAGGCTGATACACTAGAAAAAAAAATCATCCGGTTACATTAGTTTCCCAAATATCCTCTAGTAGGATAAGGAAGGTATGGCCTTCACAAATTTTGTCCTTGTTCTATGCCATTAAATTAATATTACTATTAAATATTAATTGACTATGTCTGACACAACTATTGCCCTGGTACAAAATAAGCAATGGTTTTATAAGAATTAAGTTTCAATGCCATTCATATAATAGAGTATCCTTCATTATTAACTACAAATATTTTTAAATGCTAACACATAATAGAGGAGTGAACTATACAGCTGTTGATCTTGCAGGGTTTGAGAGTGTCAAATCAGAAGGATAAAGATGAATCATTATCATTCTCTATGCATATTTCTCTTGCCTTCTTTAGATATTTCCTTCAGTTTTTCTGGAGGTATTTAAACTTTTTCATTTAGCCCTTGTTGATCTCAAGTAGGGCATAGTGCCCGAAGGCCCAGTAGAGCCAGTAGTTTAAAAAGTTCCCTGATCTGGAGAACTGCAATTAGAGGTCTCACCGGCTTAGCTCTGCCTGGACCAGCAGAAGGCCACTGCCGTCTGCCGACGCATCCATGAGAACTCTGAAGTAGTACACAGGAATCCAGCTTGCATGTCCACCATGACCTTAGCTCTGTCGGGCTCTTTGGTGTGGGGCTGGAAAGCGAAGCAGGGGTCTAGAAGGTTCGAGCACCAGCGTGTTCTTCCCGTGTAGCCATCTGTGTTTCCTCCATTTTCCCGCACATGCGTGACCCTGCCTAACTCACCTCCCAGGGATTTTCCAGAGAACTTTCCCAGGTGAATGAAGGAGCCCCCGCTTTCTCTTACCTTCTCGTTACCACTGTCGTTTCTACCGCCCGTGAAACCCTCAGCAGTGCTTTGAAGGTCAGAACATAAGAGTAATACAGGGGCAGGCACTGCCAGAGCACCGCGCTCCTTAGCGATCTGTGGAGGACATGGCAGCTGCCCTCAGCAAAGGGACGAGCCTGTGGCACAGGCAGTACCAATCTTCTTTCTTGATTATGGGTTACAACTACTCTGCCATCTCTTATGAAGTACCACATCCTTTTTATAATGTGCGTGTGATTTCTAGAATGATCAAGAGATGGTGTCCATAGCTCCTATCCTAAGTAAGGGATACCCTGCATCAGATCGGCAGCAGCAGTTGCTAGAATAGCTCTTGCTATCGGGGCTTCTGTCACCTAGCAACACTCTGTCCAGTGGCCATGAGTGTTCATACCACATTATGCCCTCCCAAAGCTGGGGAATGATTTGCCTCATGGTACTTTCTGGAGCACCAGCTTTAAAAATTATCTTGGTTTGCCCATCAAAGAATCAAAGTATATAACTGTAATTTTCCCATGTAAAATAGTGTCAAGGCTTAGTATTTCATCCTGGATAGGATTCTCATATCTGGAAATGATGCAGTGCAGTGGAAATTGCATGGATACTGGATGTTAACTGATGAAAATAACAGTAGCAGTCTCTGTAATTCTGACTAACATAGCTCCAATGCTCATGACAGTAGTAGTACTGTTGATAGCATGTCCTGACTGCTTTGTGGGTGCCAGCCTTATGAGGGAAGCCATGCATCTGTTGATAAGTACAGTAGATGAGTGTAGGGTGTCTGCAACACCCTGAGTACCTGGCCTTTGACGTTGGTCAGTCACACTAAAAACTGTTGCGCTGGTCCACCATAAGTTAGCCCCGCCCAGCTCCTCAGACATGAATTCTGCATCCTGGGAATAGTCTTCATTTCAAGTTCAGAGAAAAGCATGATATGTAAGCGTCTGGGAAGGTCTGTCCAGAGCAGTGCGGCTTCCTGCTGTCTGTGCCTTCAGTAGACAGAAGGGCTGCAAAGGCCAGGGTATGCTCCAAGGAGAGCCAGGGATGATCACTGGGAGAGGCTCTGAGCAGAGCACTTGGGCTTTCATCTCCTCAGCCTTTAACAGCACCTTGCAAAGCAGAGTTTCTAGATGGATCCAGATCCTGTGGAGGTGAGCATGGGTCAGTCAACTGCTCCGTCTCGTGTGTTCACTCCCAGCTGTGGCCACCATCAGAGCGTTTACTTTGAGCACATGAACCACCCTTGGCTCTGTCTACGTTGGTGTGCATGTGTGCAATTGCACACGTATTCTCGTGTAAGAGAGATGGTATGTGCTTTGCTCGCCTTCTATTAGTAGGCGCTTCTGTCTGCTTAGCTTTCCAGCTTACCCTTGGATCTTGCAAAGGCATAAATCACCGGCTTCTGTCCACCCTGAACCTCGCCTCCAGATTAAATGCAGCTCGCTGTGAGACAGGTGCTGCTCCACGTATTTTTATTTTTAAGGTCTCTTCCCACCCTGATTGCTGTGTCTGTGCTTGCTAATCTTTTTTCTGTTTATCACCCTAGTTTATTGTGTGGCCAGAAGAGAATTCCAGATTACTCCTCCACACGTTTATGTCAAGCAGAATTGAGAAGTAAATCAGCACTAAATGTCACAGCTTCTGGTAGGAAGGCCTGGCCTTTACAACAGCCTGTGACTTTCAACACCTGATCATATGTATTTAAAAGAAACTCCCTTACAAGTAATTACTTTAAACTTCAGATTTTTATGAATGATGTGGCGTAACTGAGGTACAGAATTCAAAAGGGTCGTGTCTTGGCTTTTCTCATCTCACCGTGATCCTGTTTCATTGCTTCCCCTTCACCACATTTAATGTGGATAAACATCCTGTGGTGACAGTTTTCCTAGTTTTAACAAACCCCAAAAGGTCCTGGCAGGAATGACAGACATTAGGTAGATCAACACTCCATGAAGGGGAGGCCTTGCTCAGAACTGGAGAATCTATTAATTTTCTTACTGCTTTTGTACGTTGTGCACTGGCCAAATTTGACGTCCCAGTGGATGGGAGGTGAGTCTCCAGTCCTAAGCAAGAGTCGAAACTCACATTCTCATCTCCTGCCTGAAACAATTGTCACAAGGTGCTGAATCATCAGTAGAGAGCAAAGACCAATGTGTCCCAAGGGGGCGGCCATGGAAAACTTCCTTTGTTTGAAAAGTTTAAAGTTACAACTCAAATTGAGGCTGAGGCGGGGAAGGCCCAAAGTAAATGGTGAAAGACTGTACTAGAGGCATTTGTTATCCTACTTTTGGGGAGTTTCACCTTCTGCAGAGCCATGCCAGCCTGCCCCATGTGTCTTCCATCAAATACTCCTTGGACCGCTCCAGAGAAAGGCTTCAGTAACTCACTTTATGACTGTTTTCTTTGACTGCAAAAGAGAAATGGAAAGAAATTATTTGCTTTTTTAAAATGTGCTTTACAGATCACCGTACTGGCTTTCTAATGAGGATAAACCTGAGCTCAGTAAGACTTGTGGCAAATCCATGTTCCCATGTCTGTTTGCATTAAGAGTCGGGATGTTAACTATGATTTTCTGGCCAGATTCCAGCTTGGTTAATTGCATGCTGTCTACCCAAATTCCCTTTGCTTGGATATTCTTCACTCCAGATTATATTGCTCTCATTGTCATATTTCCCCCCAGAGGTGTGGACGCAATATTGTAGAATGAGCCAGAATATAATTTGTTAAGCTAATAAGAATACTTCGGGGATGAAGGGTTAAATGTAATAGTGTGCTTTTCACAATTTCCCCCAATGAGGCCTATTTGTACAGTAATTAATGTGGAATAGCATTAGTGAAACATGGAAATAAGCCAGGTCACCATGATCAGAGTTGCAACGATTCAGAAGGAGCTGATTTTGATAAATTCTACACAAAGTAACTGAACAAATCCCCACAGCCTCAGTGCTTGGATGTGCTTTTCTTTTCGTTTTGTTATCTTGTATTTTTGTCTGAAGCTGACACATTTAATCACTAAGTTAACCCAGTATTCAACGACTGAAATCTATTTTATGCTACATGAACATGTAAGACATAGTGACATTTCCCCCATCTTTGCACCTGGCCCAGCACTCAGCACAATAACTAGCAGAGTGACATTCATTAAAGTTAGGTTTCTTAAATAAATAAGCAAAAGAGGGGAGAAAATAGACATTAACATTTAAAGATATTAATTCAAATCACTGATCGATCGTCGGGCTAGCCATGTTCCCTGCAGTCCTCCATCTAAACCTTACGATTATCCCTATTTTACAGATGAAAAAGCAGAGGCTTAGAGACACCAAATGGCTTTGAGTTTTAAAGCCAAGTCTGCTTTCCTATAAAATCTGGCCTTTATGTTGAGTCGTATTACAGCCTGGGGTCCCACATGTGTGTGGCCTCTTTGGCCTTAATTTGAGGAGGCAAGCCTAAAATCCTCATCTAAAAGTCACGTTGATCCCCAAAGGCAACATTAACAACGGCCTTGTGGAATTTTTTCTTTGTTAGATTTTCTCTCGTTATTCCAAATCTATCACTGTTGCCATTTTAGGGTTGTCATAACTATTGCCAAGTAATTATAAACTTGTCACAAAATATATCATAAATCGCATCTTTATAGGTCTTAATACAAAGCGATCCAAATGTGAATGCTTAATAAATTCAGAAAGTAATGAGAAAGAAAACACTCCTCAAGCTCCCTTAGTTCAGTCTATTATGTCAGCTGCAGAAGATGCACCTCAGCCTGCCTGCACCTGGGCTGTGTGCAGAGCCAAGTATTTAATTTTTAAACTGGCACTAAGTTACCTAGAAATTGAATGTGTGGAAAATAATAAAAATTTATTTTTCCCCATGAGAGAAATCATTCTTGTCCTATTTTTATTTTAATATTAAGCAAACTCCTGTGCTTTACAAAGCCACTGATCCAGGGTATAAGAAATGCACATTTTTATATGATGCCAGCTGTAAGGCAGCACAATGCTGGTAGAAGCTCGGGGCTATGCAGGCCGTGGTCAGCCAGCTTCCGGCCCCTCCCCCACCAGCATGTGCACATTTCCTATTTATCCAGAAGTTCCTGTTTCGATGTATTTTATTTCCGGCTGGACAGTGGCTAATTTATGGCTCTGCCAACAATGCCATTTTAATTAATTTTATTCACCTTACTTCTTTTTCCTCTACTCCTGGTATCTCATCTGTTTGTATTGCCTAGATTAATTAAAAAACCTCTCCTCTCTAAGGGGCAATCTGAAGTGGCAAAAATAATCACTTAAAATATTACAGTCATTACAAAATTGGCGGTGGTGGAAGCCATGCATTTTCAATTTTCCTACAAATGATGTTTTAGCTTCCTTTTAAAGTGCACTTTGTATCTGAATTGTCTGCCACCAGCCAGCTTGGCTATCAAAAATGGTCTTCCAGCTGGGTGGGCTGAGTGACAACTCCTTAATGGAGGAAATGGATGGCTCTCTGCTCATGTGGAGGGGACGGCATACCAGGCAGATTTCATTCCATCTGCCACCAGCTCTCCGCAAGCTGGCATTGCCCAAATACCCAGTGTACTAATTCCAACAAAAAGGATATTGTCAAAAAATAGATTATAAGGCTATAGATGCCTGAAAGAACCATCAAGGTCATTAGACCCCGGGGAGATAATATTAACAGGAGCCTCTGTGTTTCTCTTTGATGAAAACCTAATTAAACAATGATGTTGGCAACTAAAAGATTTTTTTGTTTTTTGTTTTTTGCTTTTTGCTTTTTGCTTTTTTTTTTTTTTTTTACAAGTCCAGAGGTGAAGTCATTAAAATTTTCAGCTGAACATAAGGGACAACCTTAGAAAAACACCAACCTGAATTGTGGCCAAGGACCTGTTCTACGGAGGAATCTGCACTGGTGTTTCCTGTTGATGCTCTTCCGAATGGCAAACTCTTGTCATTTCATTACACTGTGTTCTGCTTGTCAAGTAAAGGAAACCCATTTAGGAGTACAGTAGAAAAATATGGTTGATTGGCAAAGAGAAACATAGACTGCCTTAAGGGATTTTTAACAATTGGGTACTTGCTAGTACTTCAAGGTTTAAAATACATGTCATCAATCAATGCTGAAACAATAACTGTTGGAATCACTAACATACATTAAGAGGGCTAATAACAGAAAAATTTAGTCATTGGCAGAATTTATACTTTTATTTTATCCAAAATAAATGCTCACTTACCTGATACACACTCAGCCTAACTCAATCAAAAGTTAGGACTCAGAAGGTTACTTATGATATTTAATTTGTTCAGGAAAACCTGATAGTTTTTCATGATGCTCCAAGTAAAGAAGTCCTGAAATCCAAAATATTCTTACTTTATTAGTTGAAGAGCTTATGTAGCTCACAAAATTAGACATTTAATTGTTTAAATTGTCTAGATTTTAATTGTTATTGCATATAAATGACATGAGTTTGAATAGATGCTGAACAAAAACAGCTGGGTATTAAAACTGAAAGCAATTTCCTGGAATCCTTTTCATACTTTCAATGCATGATTCACTTGGATTTTTAACGTTGTAGGCTGATATTATACAATACAATTTCATCTGCAAGAAAAGTGGCTTCAGTCGTCTTGTATTGTAGAATTTTCCAGGGTTTGGAGAATATTTGGTAATCTGCCAAAATTTGGAGGATTCCTAAAGTTCTAATTGATGGTTTTATGTGTCCTGATAATGCATGAATGTTTGCATATTCTTACTGTGTTGTGTAGTGGAACATATTCTTGCGCATTTTGCTAAAGGTTTTAATTTAATGAGAAGAATTTAAATGAGTATTCTGGTGAGACAAAAATATTTTTTTAAAAACTTGATTTGCCTATCACCAGTTGCTAAGAATGTGGAATATAATAGCATAGTTCAAACATCTATTCAGAAAAAAATGATTATTTTTAAAGCACTTAGAATTTCCAAGAATACTTCCTCACATATTGCTAACAACCCGTTCAGCATTGTTTCTATTCTTCAACCTGAGAAACTGAGGCATAAGGGTGTTGAATGACATGTGCTAACCTCCATTATCCAGAAAACTCTGCACACACCTCCAGATTCCAGTCCCAATCCCATAAGAATAAATAGTAACTGAGTTCTCATCCTTTGTCGTCTCAGTTGTTGCCTTCCTCAGTAGGTTCCTCAATTCCTGTCATGCTGAATGACTTGATTTAGAGTGTAGGAAGAAGTTCAAGCAGCCCCTCGCCAAGCTGCCTCCAGGTTCCCCAGGCACAGGCAGAGAGATGTAGAAACACAAAAACCTAAAATGATATCAACCCAAATACACGCAGTTATCAATTCACAATTTGGAGAATACCTAGGACATTAACCCATGTCCAAGACAAATTAAGCCTCTGAGATACAAGATTGTTAACATGGAGCTTTAATTTGCTTTGAAATTAATTTAGGAATCCCCAGAAGGAACCCAACACTGCCCCTCTGGCTTGGGTGCAGTCCCTTGAACGGAGTCCAAATATAAACTCTTAGGATGGGGGCTCCATAGGCCCCTGGCTCCCACACAGCTCAGGAATTCACCAGAGTGGCAGACTCAACCATTTCTTACAGCCTGAGGCTACCCTACCTGCTCGTTTCACTTCAGGGGGCATCTTGCTCTCACTGCCGACCTTAGAAACACTTCGTTCTGGTCAGAACAGAAAGAGAGATCATCCCGATCTCCTCAACATGGGGTGAGCACTGCACACTACATTGGGTGTTTTCTGTGCAGCTCCAGATTCTGCTGCTTAGGAGATGTCCCTCATCTTGATGAGAGGGATTATGGAGCCATGGCCTGCTGAGCTATAGCTGGTGGCTTAGGGCATATCACAGGCTTTCTTGGTGTCACCTTACTGAAAGACTACATAGTAGTACTACAAGAAGAATCCTTCTCCCCACTCCGAATGGCCAGGTTGCTGGGCTCCTATGAGAGAATAAAGCTAAATTTGACAGACAGGATCAGGAGTTTTCAGGGCAAAGACCCAAACTCACTGTCATAGAAAAAGTAAATAAATAAAAATTTAAAAATCTTTGTTCAAATTTAGCTTTAGTGTTGACTGTTGTTCATTTGCTATAAATTCGTTAAAAATAGCCCTATAGTGACTTTAAAATGGTACCCAAAACTAAACCATTCTATCCTCATGGAAACTTGTCAAAAACAAGTTTTTAGATCTACTAATATGAAAACTGGTGAAGATTGGTTTGAAGGGAGATTTTTTCCAGGTTTTGTTCCTCATTCTTGCTACAGTCAATATTACTTAGATTTCATAAGCTGACACTATTGTGGTTATGGTTGTAAAATAAATGTTTGAAAACTAATATTTAGTAGTTACACAATTGCAAATGGCCTGTTCAACTATGAAATGTGAATAGTACATTAACTTTTCAAAAGTCCTTTAAAATATACTTTTGCAGGCCAGTGAGACAGCTCAGCAGACTAAATGTCTGCTTGGGCAAGTGCAAGGACTGGGGTTGGATCTGTGGTACTGATACTGCAGGCCATGCTGGCCCTGCCCTCAGGAGTGCTGAGCTGGCCACCAAGACCAGATGGTGCACGTCTATAATCCCAGCTCTGGGGAGGTTGGCAACAGGAGAATCACTACAAGCCTGAGCTTCATAGGGAAACCCTGTATAAAAGTAAAATAAAATATACATTTGTTTATCAATTACATCAATTCAGTTTGTAAAACTAATTTAACTATATGCCACCCAGTTCTTTAAGAATTTTGCTTTTCATAAATTTTCCCTCTCAACTAAATTTAAAATGTACATCAAGTATATTAGTAATATAAAACTCAGGAGGTTAGCAAAAAACTATATAGGTACAGTTTTCAAATATTAACAAACAATTCTGCATTGAATAAAGTCAAAATTGAAATAATGAAATTGACATGTAGACAGAATAGCCAAAGCTTCAGGTGAGTCATTCTTTTTTTACCATACAAATATATTATTGAAATTATAAATTATTTCCTTCACAGGAACAGATTTTTCATGCATGCCATTTCCTTGGATATTGACTTTTGTATTGATCACTGCGTCTTTATATTAATTCTGGGTAGACGCAGGCCACAGTTGATCAGGATTCAAGACTGGGGAGATAATGGTGAAGACCATATAGAACTCAGTGAGATTTTTACTAGGAAAGTAAACTTTGCATTCTAACAGCATTGATTGTCTCTACAATATGGAAAGGAGGACCCCTGCATTTCTCCTTACTGGACAATTTCTATTTACTGTTAAATAGACTGAATTGTAGCTTTTAATCGATATATCTGGGTGAGTGTGAAAAATGAGCTCAGCTTGGCATCCACAAATATTCATTGCATTTGAAGAAGATTCTCACCAGTAGGGTCAGACCTGGCCCTACAATATTATCTAAACTGATAATGGTCCTGGAAGGAGAGTGCATCCGTCTTAGTGCTATGAAATTACTCCTTGAAGATCATACTCTCCTACGCTCTTAAACTCCTGGTTGTTATATTTATTCCTCCAGCCTAGTAGCAAGTCTGATTCCAACCCAGTTGATCATGCCAGCTGTAGCCAGTCTCAGTGTCATAGGACATCTCTTTGTATCCATTTGTGCATTGTTTTAGCATACCAGCCTCGAGGAAAGTATGGAGATTCCCAAGACTTCCGCCTAAGATCTTTTACGTTCAGGCTGCAGATCACATACCTACGTATCACCTTAGTAACGGATTTCTGATTATCCTGTCTAAAGCCAACTGAAGACTGGCTCATGGATGAAGCCTGTTTGTCTACAGCAGCTCTAAGGGTGCTGATTCCTTCCTTGGCCATGTGGCAATGTGCTGCCTAGAGCAGGGTCTCTCTTTGGTCTAATTCAACTAGACTGGGATTTTTAAAACCCAAGATTATTACAACATAAACACCTCCCTGATGCCTTATTTAATCACTTTTACATAGTGATTTCTCCATAAAAGGAAAGGCATAGCTATGCCATTCATTCAGTTAGTAAACTATTCAAAAAATGTTTATGAATGTCTACTCTAAGACAGTGCTGTGCTAAGACCCAGAATGTGGTAAGGGGAAAAATGATCATGATCACTGGCCTCATGTATTCCTACCCAATTGGTTTTTATTTCTATTTCATTTTAAGAATATAAAAAACTTAAAGCATCCTTGCGTCTTCCACATATTAGCATTTCCCTATATCTACTTGTGCTTACTGTAACCTTACAGGGTTGAGAAGTTGCATACCAGCTTTTCAACTCCAGAGTTTGTCTTGTCTTTGACTATTCACTCCAAGCTAAACAACGTAAGTTCATAAAAAGGAATCACAAGATATTATTTTTTCTAAACTGCTTTTGCAAGTGTCAATTTTGAAAACTAACAAAGTCTGACTTCTCCACTCTCCATTGGGACCATCATGCACTGCTTGGGTCTGGTCAGATACTTAGCCCCAAACTGCCTGAGTCTATCTGATCATTCTGGGATTATCTTGACCTTTTCTGTAGTCCATGTTTTGATTACCTGGCTGTTCTGCTCATATTCCATTTACAGACAAATTGTGAAAGATTTGAATGAAATATATGGAATATTGAAAAGGTCACTGTGATTTAGTGCATAACCACAGAATTTAAAATATACAGCAAGTCATCATCAGACTTCATTTCCACAACAAGGCTATGATAAAAATGGGAAATTATTCCAATCAAGATACTCTTGATTCATACTGAGATGACAAAACTTAAATGCCCTCTGGGCTCCTTTTATGTGGTAACTTAATGCATTAGACTGAAATAGTAATTGAATTAAACAAGACAAAAAAAGAAAAGAGGTAACAAGCCCTTCTGAGTGGAGAGTTCATCCTAGAGGGAATAATATAATGACTTTCCTAAAAACTCAAATTATACACGAGCAAGACAGATAGAGCTGCAAAACCAATTCAACAGCCACCCCATGCTCTCTTTTTATTTACAGCATAGCTGTCAGTCAGATGGGAACTCCATTTATTTCCATGGAAATGAAGGTAGCGAGTACAATTTCGCCACCACCCGGGATGTCGATCTTTCTTCGGAGGATATTCAGGAGCAGTGGTCAGAGGAATTTGAGAGCCAGCCGACAGGGTAAGTGTTATCTCCCATGCTGCGCGTAGCACTTGCATTTATTCCCCTAGATGTATTTTAAATGCAAATTGTTAAATAGCAAAAGGATACTTACATCCACACTGATGATTCATATCATAGACAAGACAAAAAGAGTACACTTATCCCAAAGATTCCTTATCAAGTAGTCAAACATTTGATGCATATCAAAAACCTGTGGCTACAAACACCTTTAATGTCACTTGAATCCCTTATATCTCATCTTAATCTGTTCAGTTTTTTGTTGGGCGCATGGGAAATGTTTTCAGTGTTTATGGAGTACAAACTCTTTCCTCTACCATTCCGCTGAGTTTTTCAGTTGTATTCATGTGACCTGAGATTTATGGGTGCTGCTACTTGATTTTCATCGGAATGTGTCTTTCATCCATAAAAACTGTTTAAGGGATCAAGTTTCTCTTTGAGAGATTTATAAAGGTGGGATTTGGGGCTGAGCTGAAGTCAGGGAGTGCAGACAGCAGTGCGAATGCTCGGTGGCTGCGGTTTTCATGCTGTTGGTGCTGTGTATCTACTTCAGAGTTCTGGGTTAGTATGAGTTGAAAGGAAATTCTAGAAATTTCCTGTTTCCCACTTAGCTTTTCCTTTTGTTGTTAATACGTATAATAAGCAGAATAGCAGGGGCTTGTTTTCTGGTCTGCATTTCTAATGCTGTGATGAGGATGGATGAAATTAGCACAAAATGTGGTTTTATAATAAATACAGAAGAGCAATAATTTAACCGTTCCCTGTGAGGAACTTTATGAGAACATCTGAAGGGTAGATACGTCACTCTGATCTCAAAGGAGAGTGAGCTTCCGAGTGCCTGAGTGACAAGAAAGCTGACACATCTCTGCCGGGCTCTGCCCTGTCCTGCCCATACCCATGACCTTTATCCAGACCCTCCACAGCAGAGTCTGACCAGCAGCCAGAGCCACCAGGGCCGCGATGCTGGCGTCTCCCTGCCGAACACACACTTCCGTTGTAGCTAAAGCAGGCAACCCTGCCCTTTCCACCCCAGGGGGCTTTCTCTGGTCCCAGCTTTGGCTCAGGTCAGGGTGAGACCCAAGGGCCGCTGACACCCTGAGTGTGTCCACTCACCATTGGCCTCTGGGCCTGGCACCAGTGTGCTGACCTTTGGTCCACATCATTCTACTACCTGAAGCTCTACCTCTGGGAGACCCTAGGGCCAGGCTGATGCCTTGGGTAACCTTGGGATACATGAAGACTCACAGAGCAGACTTAGGACAGCACACTAGGCTTCTGTGTCTGTGTTCTGGAGACAACAGATCCAGAAGCAGCAGTCAGTTCTTTCCTTTGGGCCCAGACACCACAGACCCCAGCTCATGCCCTCTCCTGACTATGCAGTCTGACTCCCCCAGAGATGAGGGAGGCCCAGTGTTCCAAGACCAGACACCCACTGCCCAGACTCCTTCCCCCCTGCAACCTCTTACCACCCATGTGTCAGTAAAGACTCAGCCTCTCCCTGAGCTCGCACACTCTGAGGACTCAGGAGTCCCCTTATTACCAGCTGCATCTCACAGAGCAAACATGAAAACACAATTTAGTCCCCAGGAGGGTCATTCTGACAGGCATTCACATCTCACAATACCTGTGCTCGCTCTCTCGCTCTCTCTCTCTCTCTCTCTCTCTCATAGAAGTTTATTTTTTTAGTACCGGTTTTAGTACCAGGACTGTGAGCTTTGGCCCAAAACTGTATTTGAGGCCCTTTTTATTTTTTGTGCTTTTGAGATAGGGTCTCACTAAGTTGTGAAGTTGTCCATGCTGAGACTGAGCTTCGGATCCTCCTGCTTCAGTGTCCTACAGTAAGTACTGGGATTGTAGACAAGTATCACCATGCCTGACTTACTGAGCACATGTTGTAGTTCTGAGCTACACCCCCACCACACTATTCTTATTCTTTTGGGGAGAGGTAGGTTTTATCTTGCCCGGTAGCCTTCATAGATGTCTATTCCCTCTCTCTGAGTATGCCCCCTATTTTAGTTTCTCACATCAACATCTACCTATCAAAGAAAAAAAGAAATATTTTCTTAGACAGAGTCCATCCAGCTCTCTGTTAATAGCATTTATGGAAGCTTGGTACAAAGGCATGGAAAACATCTTTATGAATTAAGCCTAGAAACATATTGAGTTGATATTAAAAGAAACCGAACATATTTTAGAAAATTAGTGCTGTAGTCAAGAGACAAAGCTGGCAGGATTATGCATGCATTGCAATTATGGATGAGACATCAGTCTTCACATGACACTAATGATGTGGGAGAATTTTTAGCTATGACACAATCTCCATCATTCCCCCCAAAACAAACAGAAAAAGAGCTGCAAGTATTTCTGCCTGCATAGAACACAGGGGACAGCAGAGAGTCCTTCTACCCCACGTGCAAGCAGCTCCCTCCACCCTTGGCCAGTTCTCAGGGCTGTTTATCAGGCTCTGTCACAGTGGAGAAGCCATTGCTCTCAGGCTGTGGCAGTGTCAGCCTCCCCGCTCCTAACGACACATAACGCTGTGCCCGACAGAGGCAGCTGTGGCCTCCACTGCCAGCCAGGTGATTCTGCTAGACTCTGAAACCAGCCTCCATTGTTCCAACCACTACACTGTAGGTTTTTGTGATGCTTTTGCTCCTAGGATATGAAATCACACTCCTGGGATCACTGCTGGTGTTGTCACTTCTGGTGGCCCGGTTACAGGGCTGCTACTTATGTTACAGAAACATAAAAGGATGACAAAATATAAGGAGAGGCCATAGAATCTTCTGTGCTCGGAGTGACTGTACAAACGGTGATTTGAGCCTCGGCGTTGGAGTGGAGAAGGGACTTCCCAGTACCAAATGTTGCTTCCCTGATAAGAAAGAATGGTGATGTAATCATTGCGAATCATAGCGTCCGGGGAAATCCTTTCATAAACTCAAAAATCAGTGTGACTCCTTTTAACCTAGGGTATGAGTTGACACAGAACATCATTAGCATTTTGGTGGTGACAGGCTTGATGCGTCCTGCTTCTCTGCAGTTTATTGTCCGTTTGTGTCATTTGTCCCTTCAACCCCTGCCACCCACCACACACGCTGCTATTATAAGCTCACCTGCTAAAGTAGATGGGAAGCATAGCTGCTAGGTCTCCTGTGTATTCAAGAGCAGCCGGCTGAACCGAGCGGTGGAGTGCTGAGGTCACTTCTTAAAAATGCCTTTAATTAAATTATTCATATGGATAATACTTTCATATCTTTTAACTGCATTTCTCTTCCATCTGAATCAAGAGAGATGCAATGGTACATATCTATAATCCCAGCATTCCACGGGGCTGAGGCATGAGGATCAAACATCCAAGCCTAGTTTGAACAACTCAGCAGTTGCATGCCCATCTCAAAATAAAAACTTTTAGAAGCCTGGGGAGATAGCCCAGGGAAAATGTTGTGCTTTAATCCTCAATACCAAAAGAAAATTATGCTGTCCAAATAAAGCTTTCAGAATACTTCATTACAAACAGCAATGAGGAAAGAAAGCCAGCCAGGCAGTACCACTATTACTTCGGAAACCACTCTCCCAGTTGCCTCTGGCTTGCAGCCCTGAATCAAATTGTTGACTTTGATCATAAACATGAACTGTCGTTTCGTAGCACTTGTGCTCTACCCATACTGGTAGCTTTATTACTTTTTTGGGTAGCAGTTTTAGGGTTTTTTTTTTCATCTTTTCTTATTCCTAAAGAAGACACATCTGTTACCTCAGCGAGGAGGACACTTTAATACATACACTGATAATTTATGGGAGCTTTCTGAACTTTGGTTTAACATTACTAACACATCATTTAATTTGCAACTACTGTGTCTCACCTAGCTGAGACTGCCTTTGGGGGAGGGACTTGGCTGAACACCACATCGAAGTAATTTGGAATCTGCACCCTTTCCTTCCATCCTAAATTGTTACTACTTACATGCCTTCTTCAAAAGAAACTTGGTTTTTTTTTTTTTTATTTTCACCAGAATATTCATGCTACAAAGAAACTCACACATGTGCCGGGCGTGGTGGCGCACGCCTGTAATCCCAGCACTCGGGAGGCTGAGGCAGGAGGATCGCTGTGAGTTCGAGACCAGCCTGGGCTACAAAAGTAGCTCAAGGCCAGCCTGAACTGCACAGTGAGACCCTGTCTCAAAAAGACAAAAAAAAAAAAAAAAAGAAACTCACACATGTAATGTCAATTAAAAGATTAAATTGAAACAGAAAGCTTCAGTCTTCTCCCGCTGTTCACATCCTTAGAAATTAGAGAAAATGAGCAAATGCATTTATAATGATACTATAAAACAGGAAAATGCTCCTCCTCTGACCCAAGAATCTCAGAGAATGGAAGGAGGAAACCATAATCTAAAATGTATACAGAGAGAGACCTATAAATGGTACCCCAGTATGGCTGCAATTCCTGAGCGCTGGACACATGAATTGCAATGGTCCGGGTGACTTCCTAAGGGACTGCTCAGCCAGTGACCTCTCACCACCGCCAGCAGCAGAGGGTGCTGAGCTCTCACAGTGGAGATCAGAGTGCCGCTTTCCTCAACAAAGACAAATCTGCCTGCAGTCAGTAGGAACTTCTACATTGAAACCAAGAATTAGAAATACAAATTTAAATGTATGATCTTGGATCACCAACTGTGAGAAAAGTCAACTTCAATGAAAATAAAACATCCCAGGCTGGGCAGATAGCTCAGTGGTTTAAATGCCTGCCTGGTAAGCTCAAGGTCCCAAGTTTGATCCCTGGTACCCCATGTGGTGTTAGATTGAACACCAGGTGCAGTGGTCACCTGTAGTCCCAGTCCTGAGGAAGCTAGGACAGAAAGATCACTGAGAGTCTGAACTGTGTAGTGAGACCCTGTAAAAATAGATAGATAGATAGATAGATAAAAGAAAAGAAAACATCCAACCAGAAAAGTAAGGAAAATATAAACTATGTAACTAGTGTAACTAATTTCCTTAGAGGGCTGTGAAAACATACTGTATCTGTGAAATTAGAAGAGAATTCAGAGGGCCATAAAAAGCGATTAGAGATGCCAGAAATGAAAATGTGTGAGGACTGAAGCAAGTTTATTGGGTTCCTTATCGCGAAATATCATTGCTGAAGACCAAATTGCTAAGCTAGAAATTTTAACCTTGAGGTATTGTATCACCAGATATTGTAAAAGAAGACATCAAGTGAGGAGAGAGAAGTAGTGCATGTAACATTAGAAATGGGGATTTCAGAAGGCAGAGGACTCCATACAATGAGATATTCAAATTAAAATATTTTAAAGTTCAAGATTAGGAAAGAAAAGAAGAGTAAAGAAAAGACCTACAGGGCCAACCTGATAGCTCAGCAGACTAAAATGCCTGCTTCGGCAGGGTGCAGATGCCCGATTCAATCCCTGGTGCGCCATGCCGGCCGCCCACCCTCCACCCCTCCACCTCCCACCACTTCCTCAGAGCATGACGAGACAGTGATTGAGACTGGGCGCGGTGGCCCGAGTTTGTAATCCCAGCACTGTGGGAGGCTGAAAACAGGTGAATCATTACAAGTCCGATTTCATAGTGACCCTGTAGACCCTGTATCCCCATGTCCTAAATGCATTTAAAAAAAAAAAAAAAAAAGACCTAGATCCTATGAGTAAAATAATGTTTAGCATAATGAATGGGAAAATACATGGTTGTAAAACACCGTAGAGAAACTTCAGATCACTAACAGGAGAGCAAATCCTAAAATCTTCTAAGTGAGAACTACTGTGCTTTTCTTGTTCACATTAATGCAACCTATATTTTAAGAAAGACGTTATCTGAAAGTTCTGAGAGAAAATTATAGTATGTAAAATTGCTTCTCTTACCAAATGTCATCAAGTGTTAGGAGAAAATAAAAAAATCTTTGTAAGCACACAAATTTTTAGAAGGCTTATTACTCTGAACCCTTTGTGAAATAATTTCTGGAAGATGTGTTCCTGGAAATTAATTAATCCAAGGGGAATAGTAAGCAAGTAGAAAGTACAGTTCACAGTTTAGTTCACAGAAGTATGGATTATTTAATATATCAGATAAAAGTTTAAATTTTAAACTCCGAAGACCTCAGTATGAGACTATAAAGGATAGATGAGAAGAAGGAATTAAAATGTGGCCAATTTTCTTTTCTTTTCTTTTAATTTGATGTATTTAGTACAGGGTCTACAGGGTCTCACTGCACAGATTGGACTCGTAGTGAGCGTCCTGTTTTCAGCCTCCCAAGCCCTGAGATTACAGACTGAGCCACCATACCCAGTCTCAGTTGGCCTTCTCAGCATGCCCCGTGGGTGGGGTCAGCACAGCACCCTGGGGAGCTAGAGAAAGAGCCCAGTCTCTTCGCCTGAACCGTCGAACCGTCCAACCTGTCCTAGATTTTTAACTTAATGAGGTTAAACTTGCTTAACTCTTTACATTAACAAAAATCTCTGACTATAAATAGAAATGTGTAACTTAAAAACTAGATAAGCCAAGTATAGGCTGAATAACCCAACGTAGAACAGAGATGACAGGTTAGGAGAGTAAGAAAAGCTGGCAATAAAATTCAGCATAAGTAGAAAACAATTTGTCAGCAGCCAATCCAAGCATATCAGTAATGTAAACATTTTGAGCAAGTTGTATTCTTTTATCGAAAGAGAGTCTCATGGTAGTGTTTTTCAATCACATGTATATTTGTGCTTTATGAGAGATTCAACCTTAACACAAAAGTTGAAAGTGAACAAAAAACCAATGTATCAGGCACAGGGAACCAAAGAAGGACTGAGATATTGTGAGATTGCATAGAGTAGAACTCAAGCTTAAGCATAAAAGGGACAGGAGTCCTTCTGTGTGCACCTAATGAGCAATCAAAAAAATTAAACATTCGTTGTTTTTCCAACCATAGCTATCACTCTAATGTGATGTGGTCCAAATGGCCCACAAAGGAAAGTGATACTCATATTAATTAATAATATATAAAGGAATCACAGACAAAGGTAGGTAGGCCAGTGAAACCTAAATCATTCCCCTGAATACAAGCAAAATGCACCAGCATAAAAGGCCATGAGTCACTATGAAAACCTTGCATTCTTAAAGCACACAGGTGCTCAAATATATCACTGGTAAACTTCTTATAAGCTATGAAAAGACCTGTACCATCTCATGTAATAATTTTCTTTTGATTTAAGTTTGGATATTGTCTTTATTTTATTTTATTTTTTGTCTTTCTGAGACAGGGTCTCACTGTGCAGTTCAGTCTGGCCTTGAGCTCACTTTTGTAGCCCAGGCTGGTCTTGAACTTGCACTGATCCTCCTGCCTCAGCCTCCCAAGTGCTGGGATTATGGGCATGCACAACCATGCCCCGAATTGTCTTCTTTTTATAAGAAAATTGTTTTTCTGTTTATAAAATAAAATAGTAATTTTTAAATAACATTTTAAGTGAACAAGTAAACAGAAATCAGCCTTATATGCTAAAAATACTTCTAGAACTCCCACATAAAAATTCTAACAATGCAAAACCAACAATGCAGTTTCTTTCAGCTAAGTATGTCCCTGATTAATGATTGTTTTAGCAATAACATTTTGCACACTGTACTTCCATGTCATCGAAGATTGATACTGTGTTAATTCTAACAAAAACATTGTTAAAATTTAGAAATTCACTTGAATGACTACTTTGACATACTTAAAACAAAAATAATACTATATTTTACAGGAGCAGAAAAAAAAGTGACATTTATTGAGTCTGTAATGTTCGAAGCTAGTACATTGTGTTTTTCTAAACAATAGCCAATCTAGGTTGTATTATCATCTTACTAGTCAGAAAGCTATGTTCTCTAGCCATTCTGAAGCCAGTATTCATTGTTATTCCAACCTGAGTGTAAATAAGCATGCTGCCTGTAATAAACACCTAAAGTAAAACTGAATTCCAGTCAAATACCATGGAAGAAGAGAATGTTTGTAGTGCAGTGCATGCTGGGAAGCCTTTAGATAGAGCCCATTCTTTGTGTCCATCTAAGCTGTCATGGTGGAGGAAAAAAGCTATAAATGCAGTGAAGATGGGAAGCTATCAATGAAATGCACACCTTACCAGACTTCAGAGGACTCTTACTGTCGATAAACCTCATGAATATAAATGAAAATGGAAGAGCCTTTACCTGTGGCACATCCCTCATTAAATATCACGGAATATATCTCCAATAGAGCCCTTATGAATGTAATAAAGTTTTTCACCTCACAGAATTCATATAAGACTTTTAAAAACTTATGAATTTGGTAAATACAGTATAGTGTTTTATAGCAAGGCTTAATTCTGTCTCTTAGTTCATACCCCAAGCTGTGAACTTTACATAGTTTAACCTGGAGACTATAACAAAATGAACTTTCATACATTCATTCAGAAATGCTTCTCTCCTAATACACAAGAAAACATCACTAGAACAAGTCTTTGGGTTTTTAAAATTATTTTATTACTTTCAATAAAAAAGAACAGTGAGACTGTTTCAAAACACATTAGTAGGACAACCACAATAATTAATATAATGCATATTATTGTTTTCATAGTAGTTGTTCAGAGTACAAGATAAAGACATGATAACTTTTCTAAAAACTATTGGTATGAGTATTTCTTCTCATTGACCTAAGAGAAAATAGTTGTATACATAGTCCAATATTTCATAATAGTAGTGGGTTATCAGGAGAACTGGCATTGTTGGAAGCTGTTGACTTGAGCCTTTGACAGCTCAGCATACTTATCTGGCTTTACTTTTTATGCCTCGTGGTTAAACTTTTGTTCCCAAGTTAAAGCAACACATATATAACAAAACAAAATGTGCAACTTTTGTATCTGATAATATCACTCAAATCCCCTCAGGATTTACCTTGTACCCATGTACAACATTTTCTAGAACTTTTGTCAGTGTCAGCCATCTGGATGAGTCATGGCCATTGTTTGACCAGTTTGCTCTCTGTAAGAGCCTGAGAGAGAATGTTTTCTCTCTAGGTGACTCTCCTTAGGCAAGTGTACATTGTCAATCCTTTTCCTCTATGGCCCCATAATCTCCTTGAGCAAAAAATTTGAGACGCCATTGAGTTATAGGATGCTACAATACAGTTTCTCTTATGTCCTGAGTCCTCACTGATGGTAAAGGACTAAGGCCAAAATATTCGCTATTCTTGCAGCCCTTCTTTTTCTCTAATTTTTTGGTTGGCAAACTTAAGTTGTTAACCCTCCAGAAGAGAAGCTTAGTGATACTATTACTCTGTAACATAGTTACTTGAGCTTAACATCACTGTCTTTCTGAATATCAAACGCCTTAGACTTAATATGGAACTAGTACTTTCCATCATTCATTGATATTCTGATAAATACCTATAGAATGTTATAAAAACAAGTTACACATTTTTATACAGAAATTTAGAAATCTAAGCATATACAAAATTGTAGCAGGTCAATCCTATGGCATTTTTCCTTGTCTCTTATTCTCTTTTACTACCAGTTTTTTTGTTTTCTTATAAAACAAACATTTACATGAGAGAGAGTATAGCAATAATTGAAATGACATTAGAAGCAGCACACATCTAAAAGACCAGAATGACAGACATTCCAAGCATGTTTTTAGTATTACACATTGCTATTCTCAGTGCCAAAAACCTGTTGGATTTGTATTGTTAAGAATACAAGGTGCAAACATGATATCTTTTCTAAACACTATTGGTACAAATATTTCTTCTCATCGAGCTAAGAGAAAGTAGTTGTATACATAGTCCAATATTCCATAATAGTAGTGGGTTATCAGCAGAGCTGGCAATGTTGGAAGCTGTTCACTTGAGCCTTTTACAGATCAGCATACTAATCTAGCTTTATTTTTTATGCTTCATGGTTAAATTTTTGTTCTAGGTGGTTAAGGCCAAGTTAAAGCAAGACTTGTATAACAAAATATATAACTTTTGTATCTGACAAGATCAGTCAAACTAACATGTTTTGAAACTGTTTCATTGTTATTTTTTATTAAAAGTAATAAAAAATGAAAAAAAGAAATTAACAAAATTGAGAATAAAAAATTATACAAAGAAAAAAAAAACCTGTTGGAGATTTCTAGGACCATCGTCTAATTCATCCTGTATATATAAGTGCATGCTTTTGCGCTTGCCAAGTTTCCTGTCTTTTCTGCTTGCTGTCTCTGTGTTGTTTAATCCTTAAGTTCTTTATTTCCATTCAGCTGTGTTACACCTTTCTATTTTTGTTTCTTCTTTTGGGTTCTTACACTAGGGAGACTATACAATATTTACACATGTAGATCTGGTAGAACTAGTCTTTGTATATTGTACTTCATCCTGAATTGTTAAAACTCGGAAACATATTGTGAATGTCTCATCAGTAAATACAAATTTTCATTGTTTAAAAAAAGGAATATAGCAGTTAATCTAACAGAATCCCTCATGATAGACAAAAGCTATTATAATAAACATGCATTTGTGAAAGTATTTCTGAAAGATAAACTGGATAAGAAAAAGATACAAGGAAAATGAGAAGTTTCAATACACATGTGCTGTTGTGGTTCCAGTGTGAAGTGTCCCCTAAAGGCCATGTGCTAAAGACCTGGTCACCAGCCTATGGCACTATTTGGAGGTGTAAAAGCAGTAGGAGCTGGGGAGGGTATGGAGGTCTGGGCATGTGCCCTGGAAGCGGATGTTGGGACCGAGGCCCTACCCACCTCTTCCGCCTCTTCTGAGATGCCATTAGGACTGTGACCCAGGCTGGAGCCCTACACATAAGGCCCTACCTACTCTCTATACTTGTTTGCCCACCCTCCATCAAAAACACAAGAAAAACACCAGAGAATGAGAAAATGTATTTATTCACAACTTGACCAACCTGGGAGGGCAGCAAGCTACCTTTCCCTCACACACAGAAGCACTTAACTGCTGGATAGCAGGAAACACAAGGCCAGAAATGCTCCTGCAGATTCAGTCCTTCTCTGGCTTAGAAAATTGTTGAAAGTCTGGGGTTAGAAGTTGGCATTCTCAGTGTAAGGAAGCTAGCCCAAGTGCAGAAATCCAGACTTTTCAGCTCTACCTCGGCTTCAGAGTTTCACCATGAAATGAGCCCATTTGTGCCACCAAGAACTACCCCCTAAACATGGGGCCACATGGCTGGGACTGAGGCCATTTACAGTAAAATAAATCTTTGCTCCTTTAAATTATTTATTTCAAGCATTTTGTTACAGACTCTGAGTGCTAAATGATGTTGCCTATGTCTGTGTATAGTTTCGGTTTTAATGGTCATTGTCACACGGCCCTCCAAAGAATACATCAGGCTTAAAAGTGGGAGCTTCTTAAATCACCATCCCACCACCTCATAAAGCGTCCCACAATAACTGATAGGACCATCAGCTTTCCACTAAAGAAACTTCTTCTTGTATCTTAAAACTTCTTGTATCTTAAAGATATAAATTAAATATTATGGTGACCTTGCTATATCTAAAGAACGAGGCTTCCTTAAGGCATTTTATTGATTAGAAAATGTCTTTTTTGTGCCTCAATACCATTTCACTCTATTTGTAATAAATAATAGATACCAAAGTATTTATAATAAATAAGATGGGGCTTTTTATTTTATAATTAGTCATAAAAGAATAAATCTATTTTTATGTTGTAGAGAGTTCACCCCCTTAGGCAGACATTCCTTCAAATGCAAAAACTGTGTTTCCTTGGAGAAAATATTATTTAAACCACACTGGGGCAATACTCTTTTGAAGAAAAAATGTTTTACCATCCAAGATATGACTAAAACTACAGAGCTCCACAAATAATACTGCTGGTCTTAAAGACTTGGTTATATTGTAATTTCATAAATTTGTACCAAGTCATTATTTTGCTAGGACAGAGGGGTTTGTTGTCCTGGTTGGTGTTTCGTTGTATTTTGTTGTGTCATGTGTGGTACTGGGAATTGAATACAGGACTTTCACAATGAACCTCATTTCTTTAAAATTTTTCAATTTTGAAATGATGTTCTTCCTAAGTCACTGAGTGAGCCAGTCTTGACTTGAACTTGTGGTCCTCCTCCCTCGGCCTCCCAGAAGGTAGACATTTCAGGCGTGTGCCACCACGCATGGTGAGGGACTGTATAATTCTTTACTTGAAAAGTGATCACAACTTTGTGACCATCCAAATCAGTGCTGTGAAGTTGAGGAATGTGACTCTCACTGAAGGAGCTGACGCTGCTCTTCCCAAAGCTTTTCTTAAGGGTTCACCTAAGGATATTTTGCCTCCAAACCTGCTTGAGCCAATATTGATATAAATTCAAGGAGGAATGCACTGTACTATAGCAAATTCCCACTGAATTTTTAATAACTGCAGGGTAATTTATCCAAAGCAGTGAGACTTTTACAAAAGATGTGATTTGAAAAATTGAGAAAAGCCAATTTTTCTCTGCTTCTTTCTCTTCAAATTTTCCATTCTTCTTGATTATGCATATTTGGATTTCTAAAGAAATTAACTTCAATATTCTTTATCTTCTAGCAGTCTTTGTGGAGGAAATAAAGACTAATTGAAAATAAAATTGAGATGTTGGATTCAAAATAAAGATTGAAAATACATATACAATCTCAATATCCTCTCACGCATCTCTGTCTGTGTAGAGATGGTCAAGATAACTCATTTCAATTAGACTAGAAACGTTATTTACGCCAAATCAGGGAAAGTAGCTACTGATCTGATTGCTCACTTCCATGGAATATTCTGCCAGTCTATGGCAATTCTGCCTTTTTCAATCTAATTTTTCATTTTAAAAATACTCTAAATCAGATAGATGTGTAGGAGGAGCCTCGTCTGCATCGTTTATCACCTTAACTTGCTCTGTGGATCCACAGGCTGAGTGGTTTAATTGGGATAAATGGAGCAAGTAAAAGACCAATGAACCAGCGAGAAGTCTTCATGGGCGCAGCAGGAGAGGCTCGTGGCTAGTTGAGAAGTGTGCTAGTGCCACCGGGGGCTGCTCTCAAAGTTACCCTTTGTGCTCTTTAAATGATTGCTACACGCTATTAAAATACACAAAAATCAGCCCTTAAGACCTTAGTCCAAATCTGCTATAGCTGAGCTGGTTCAGCAAGTCATCCTGGTGGAGCACCTTCTCTAGAACTGCGCCCTCGCTGTGAGCTAACTGCTGGTAACGGCAGCCTGGCGAATGGAACATCTCAGTCTTTGAACTAAGCAGGAGGCTGGCCTCACGCAAGCGACTCACTTGCCTCTGTGCATCCTAGTTCCCTCTCTGGACAGACAAGTTAGTTGTAGGAAGAACAAAGACCCAATAGATATAGCTGGAGATAAATAGGAGAAAGAACATTTTAAAATGTTTTAAAGTTTAAAATATTAAGCTTATCTCATAAGATAAGCCATACCAATTATAAAATTATACGTGTAATACTATATGTTGCTTTTTTATTTAATTTTTTATGAGCAGAATATATTTACTTGGGGAAGGAAAATTCCTGTCCGAGAGAGGGACAGGAGGGGGGGGCGAGCAGGTGGTCTGTGGAAAACTGTCTCTTCCAGGAATGTTTATAGAGCAAAACCATGCAGTGGGGAGAAGACATGGGAACTCACATAGGTGAGCCTGAGGTGGGACTAAGCTACGGTGAACCAATGAAGTCACATTGCTCTAGGCTGCATGCTTAAATAAGTCACATAACCTCCATCAGTATCTGTGGCCAAGTGTGTTGTGGTACTATAGTAACATACTGTTCATTTGGTGCTCCTAAATATTGTTTCCTTACATAATCTTTGCTTTGAAAATAGAGTTACACAATCAGCTGTAATTGATGAACTTCTAGATATGTACCCAAGTTCAACTTAGATTCTTGCAAGAATTCTGGCACACAGAAACTCATTATACTAATTTCCTAGATTTCTAAGGTGAACATAGCTGGTATCACTGTAGATGAAAGGAATAAAAAAAAATGTGCTAATACAATGGGCACCTTAGAAAATAGGTCCCAGATGCCAGTAGAGCAATGTTGCTAGGGGAAGCCCTCACATGTACACAAACACTAACATAAGAACCTTTAGTGCAGATTTACTAGTAATAGCAAAGAAAAATGGAAATGACCTAAAATAGTTTATTACTATTAAGAAAAAAAAAAAAAACAGCCTCTGATTTCTGTTTGGCCAAAACTGAGTCATACAATTTCTGTTTGAGTAACTTTGAAGTCTTCTTTGTTGTATGTGCTCTGACCACTCAACAGTCTTTGATCTGCTACTTCTGACAAAATCCCCGATTTGTGCAGCAACAGATTGATGATGCCAGGGGAAGAAGACAGAGGAATTGAATCAATTTGTAGGATGAGAAGAAGTAGTACATGCATAGAGGAGAGGGATCTGTGGCCATAAAGGTGAGGGCACTAAGGAAGACCACCCACTGAAGCCTGTGACTCAAGAGATCTAAACTTGAAGACATCTCTGATTCTTTCAGATATGTAGAGTGTGTGCCCCAGTATCAAGGTGGATGCGGAGGCCATGGGCTAGGTGATCATGCCAGGGATTGCATCTAGATAGGCAGGCAGCTTAGTAAAGATCCGTGGTGCAGAAGAATCTGAACCATCAGAGCTACAGCTTTAAGGTGGAGGACACTGAGAAATCAAGGACAGGCAGCCCCCAAGCACCAGGCTCTCAAACTGCCAGAGTTCAGATCTATAGCAGGGGACAACAGAGACTATCTTCTTCCTTTCTACCAAGAGTGTGAGTTGTCTTGCAGGGAGGGTGAGGAGAAGAAAACAGGGGGAAATGAAGTTGGGGTTCAGTTAGGTCCCATACACTTTCTGGATCTGGAACCCTATAATGTGTCCATGATTCAGTAAAAGTTGCTGAGCTTCTATTGGGCATTGGAAACCTAGAAAACATATGTGTAAGACATCTGGATTAGCAGTTGCGCAGCAAGGAGAAAGAAGACATATGAACGGCTAGTAGCAGTGCTCAGTGAGCAGTGCCTTGCAGGGAAGAAGTGCAGCATGAGCTGGGCAGAAGGCTGGGGTGGGACATCTAGGAAAGGCTGTACAGAGCATGCGTGCTATGGAAAGGACATCGTGGCAAATGGCTCTGAGCTTGTTCAGTAGACAGCGAGGAAAGATGCAGAGACCTGACAGAACATTTTAGTCAACTTTAAATTCATATTACACAGCCAAAAAGTTTGGTACAAGACATGAAGTGTGGCTAGAGAGGTGAAACCAGAAGTGTGTTCCTAGTCTAGGCCAAGAAGGACCTTCACTTCAACGTTGAAGAGTTTAGAGTTTGTCCAAATGGCATTCAGGATCTCCAGAAGGAGCTTAAGCAAAGGAGAGATTTTGTGCATTTGCAAGTCCAAAATATCAACCTGAGTGTCTGCTGAATAGAGTCTGAACTGCTCTTCACACACTGTTTATGAGTTGGCTCCAGTTTCCCATGCAAATATATTTCCTCTTCTTCCATCAACACATACCTTCTAGCAAGTCCGGCCTGCAATGACAAGTTTTGGGGTCACACCCAGGTCTCAAGACAGCATGACATGTGGAGCCAGACCCCATTCATTCTTAACTGACCTTGTTGTCTCTGTGTAGCAGTTTCTTCATCTAAAACCAAAGTGGTGACTATCTCATATGGTTCCTCCAAGGACTAAAGGAGTTTAATCTAGAAAGCACCTTGAAAAAGATCAGGCACACGAGTTAGCAGTAAATGGAAATGTGGAAATTAGCTATCTTACTACTCTTTAGCAAATCAAAAGATCTATTTGATAATGATTCAAACACCATCTCCTTTAAAATCTTGTTATTTTTTTTTGTGAGCCCTGATGGGTTTTGTTCTATATTAATATGTGAAACATTATACACATATTTGTATTTATGCTCTGATACTGTTTTCTGTAATTCACTGTTCGTGCAGTTCAAGTTTGATTTCCCAACTCAACCATAAATATTTTAGGAACAAAGTTTCTCATTTTGGACCATGGCTCTAGTCGTATAATAGACAAGCTATAAATACTACGGAACCTGTCCTTCTACAGTAAAATCATAAGTGTGAATGGAATTTGTTTAATTATATTCATTGTCTAAGGTATGCAGCATCACAGCTCTGAGAATTACTTATTACTAATAAATGTTCTTCATTAAAAATAAAATTTTATGCTTTATAGAGCTTTGGTGTAATAATCTAACTCAATGTTTCTCTTTTTTTAAAAGATGGGACATCTTGGGAGCTGTCATTGGTACAGACTGTGGAACAATCGAATCAGGTTTATCCCTCGTTTTCCTCAAAGATGGAGAGAGGAAGCTGTGCACGCCATACCTGGACACTACTGGTTTTGGGAACCTGCGGTTCTACTTTGTCATGGGTAGGTACACTTGGAACAAACTTGGTTGGCCTGGGAGCAGATTCCAGGAAGTACTTATTTCTGAAGAAGGGTAATGCCATGTGCTCACCTCTAGTTTAAGCCAGCCATCCTGGTGCTACCTTGTGAGCTCAGGGCATAGCCTGTGGTGACTAAGCCTGAGGATTAAACAGCCAGAATACCTTTTTCCACCTCTCTCCCTATAGTCATAGCTGAAAGGAAAGGGAACAAGACTGAGAGAAAGGCAACTCCTGTTCTTCACCTACAGCCTCACCCAAAGAAGTCCTCACTCAAGCTGAGTCACTCCTTCCCATCGATATCTCATCATTGCTCAGCATTTTTATTGTGGGAAAGTAAGAAAATAATAGGCTTCTCATACTCTGTTGTGCTTTCACAAAACTCTCCACTTTCTGTCTACAAACACATAAAAAATAAGTGTTCTTAGATATGTTTTCCTTCAAATTTGTGGTGCAAGAATCCCCAAACATGAAGGAGAAAGTTGAAATTTGTGACCACCCAAATTCACCCTGCTTACAAACAAGAGCCACATTGACACATTTGCTCACTGCTGCCATTCCAGAAATGTGCTTGGCTCCCTTGCCCGGTGACTGGACAGGCACAGGCAACATCTGGAAGCAAAACAGGAAACAAACACTGTCTACCTTTGAACTGGCTAGCAAGAATGGCAGGCCCTGGGGACCTACAGGTCTCCTATCTGACAGTCACACAGCTCAGAGCTGTGTGACACCCTCAAGGCTGGATCCTTCTCTCACGCATCTGTCCATGGGATGCCATGTTACTTGTTTCCAGTACTGATACATTCAGAACAGAGAAATCACAAATATAAAATGATGCAATCTCACATGTACAGGGATTCTTCTGAAATCGTGTGCATTGCAGCCCAAAACTCATCTCCTTAAACTAATTAATGTTCAGTCTGTCAAAGTGATTTTTGGAAAACCTTAAGCAGAAATTTACAAAAATTTAAAAATTAAAAGCTATGAAAATTTACATGCCAGTAAAATTTAGGGGTCTTTTTTCCCTTCTACCTTTTCTAATGTAAAATACGTGACTCTTGAATTCTGCATAGTAAATCAAGCTGAATATGTCCATATAAAATCAGATCACCATTGTGTAAGTCCTTATATATGAAGTGCTAGGTCATGTTTAACTATTTCTAGAGCAAATTATTTCTAGAAATGCTGTCATATTTAATTCTCTCTAGATCTTTAATGAATGAATTAAAACAGTATTAGCTATGCAGAAAAAATTAACTTGAATGAGCCCAAAGAAGTACATTGTCTCAAAATAAAAGAACTTTCGTTCCATTAAAAGCCAGAAGTATCTGTTGACATGAAGCCATAAGCCAAGATATATAGAGAATAAGCCGGGAAGAGAAAGCCTAAATCACCCTTAATCACAGAGCGGCTGGTCAAAGGAGTTAATACATGCAAAACGCTTGGGACAGTGACTGCTAAGTAGTCTCATCTATCTATCCACAATATAAAATTAGACAAAGCCCTGCCCAAGGGTAACATCGAACAGTGAACAGGGAAAGTGAAACGTGCTGTAGTCAACGAAAATGCTGTGGAAGGGCACAGAGAGCTATGGGCAGTCACAGCAGAGGCGAGGGTGAGCTGGGCGAAGGAGTTGGCCCTGGACTCAGCCTTGAAGACAGGATGATTTACATTCAGAGGGGCACGAGAATCCCAAAATCAGTCACTGGGCTTAGCGAGGTTGAAAGTGCCTGATATGTTTGGGGATGAGGGATTGTTCTAGTGTTGCTGAATGGAAGACCTAAGATGGTATTAGAAAAGAGAATTGGAACCACAGTGGTGATTCTCTGTAATCATACACTGGGGAGTTTTGTCCACTTACTCTAGGTAAAGTAGAACCATCCAAGGATTCCTGTTCATTCTGTACTATCACCTGTGTTTTAGAAAGATAATTGGGGAAGGAGAAAGAAGGGAAGAGTGAAACAATTGGAAAGGAAAACACACCCTAGGTAAACTTGCATTTCAGAGAAACAGTAATGTTTGTGTCAACCTTTCTGTGCAACGCGTGTTATCTAAGCCCTCGACTTAGGGGCTGTGGGACTCATCCAAGCAAAAATATCTGAGGCATTGGTGCAGGCAAAGTAGAAGGGGTGCAGAGATGGGACTGCTGGAGCCATGGAACAGAGACATTGGCACTCGCTTGACTGGGGACTGTACCAATGACATTGCAGAGGGCACAGATTGTTTTTCTGGGTGGTTGGAAAGGTGATGCCACTTCTGAACGTAAGAAACTGGGGAAAAGGAGGCAAGTGTGGAGAAGATTCTGGTAGTAAATATACTAAGCCTCAGGTTTCTAGAGTACCGTGTAAAAGTGGAACTTCAAGTAAGTATTTGAATCTGATTTGAATATCATCCACCTACGGGTGTTCTGAGAAGGCGGCCTATGATATGACAGTTCTTAGAGAGCATCCTCATCTAGGTGTCCATAAAAGGACAAAGAGTCGGCAGAAGTGAGTGAGAAAGGAAAGATGTGGGGGAGGGGTGGTGTTCTTTTACCCTGCAGGGTGATGGAGGAAGTGGTTCAGGGTGGGATGACAAGAAAGTAATCTGCAGTGTGGGGAGTGCGACAGACAGAAAGGTCAGGCAGGATAAGGGTCATCAGGCCAAGCACTGTGAGAGAGCCTTCCCAATGGAAAATTCCTAGGACTGCAGGGTAAATGGGGTTTTGAAAGTAAAGGACAGGGACTGGCCAGATAGCACAGTGGATTAAAGCTTAGGCAGGTGTGGGGACTGGGATTTGATCCCTGGCATTGTGCCAGCCCCACCCCCAGAGAGCATTGAAACAGCTATTGAGACTGGGTGTGGTGGTGCAAGCCTGTAATCCAAGTGCTTGGGATACTGAAAAGCAGGAAGGATCACTAGGAGTGTAATCTGTGTGGTGAGACTCTGTAGACCCTGTACTAAATACAGAAAGGAAAAAAGTAAAGGACATCTAGCCCTGAGATAGGACTCCTCTGTCAGAAAGCTCATCAGTAGACATAAAGAAATAGTGCTACATTCAGGGAAGGAGCTTTCTAGGATAGGGTAGGGTAGGGTAGTGTAAGGTAGGGTAGGGTAGGGTAGGGTAGGGTAGGGTAGGGTAGGGTAGGGTAGGGTAGGGTAGGGTCAGTCCTATAGGAAAGACTTTAAAACTCTAATAACTTGTGGGGGGGGAAAGGCAATATAAAAAGGGATAGTTTTCAAGTGACCTCACCAATACTGCCCTTTAGGAAAATCAGAGTCTAATTGTTAATACAGAGGAGATTGCACTCCCTCCATCTGAAGTCCTGTGTGTGGTACCTTCTATCTTTGGCTCATAATTTCTGTAACCATCACTTCTGGGAAACTTGGCCAACTTTCAAAACTTGGGTCAAAGTCTGTTTCCTTTATTCAGATACTCATTTATTCCACACAAATTGAAGAGCAGTTTGCAACACTGCTTTTCAAGTCCAAATGGAGTAAGCAAGACAAGTACTGGGCAGACATCATTCATTCAACTATTTATTATTCCCCAAAATATATCTACTAAACATCGACTTTGTGCCCGCTCTTTTGCCTGGGACTTGTATCTCTTCTCTCTAAATCTTCACTGAGTGTGTGACAGCACCACACAAGAGCGTGCTCATTATCATTCTTTCGTGGAAGTAGTCCTCCCTGTCAACAGGGAATTTATCAGAGAACCCCAGTAGTTGCCATGAACCACAGATAGTACCGCACCCTCTACGTGTTGCAGAAGTCAAGAGACCGGAGAATCAGGAGCCCACGTGTAGCTGGGTGTGTGCGTGGCTCAGCTGGCTGCTGTTAGAGGGGCCACGTGCTGAACCCAGAAAGGGCTCCTGTGTTATACGTGCTGCCCATGGAGTTGGCCTTCGGTGTGGAACTCATGTGTGGACAGAGGGAGAACAAAGGCAGTGTGTCGAGCTGGGACAGTTGAGTAGCATATGTTGGTGGTTCTGCTCGGGCATAACAGGATGGTATGGGGACATGAAGTTGCAAAATTTTACTTATGAGGAGAAAAGTTACTGTTTCAGAACAAAGAACAACTATAAGGAGGGGGGATTTGGAAAGCTCAACTTTTCCTTTTTTACATCCTACTTTATATATACTACTTACAGATATGTATGAATGTGTAGAAAGAGTTGACCTATGCAAAGAGCTTAGGAACAATAACTAATATTAGCAGTTACAAATTGCAGTAAAAGTCACATGAATGTGATGTATGTTTTAAAAAGAGTGAAGAGAAATATTAATTCTTTTGGGCCATGGTTGAATGTAACAAACTGTGGAAAACAGAACAACAGATGAGGGACAACGGCATGCTAGTCTTGTTTTTCATACCAAACCACAAACCTTCTGAGGGCAGGATGTATTTCCCTTTCTAGCCCAACAACCTGCAAATAGTAAAACTCAAAGCAAAACGACGTGCTTGATATTGAAAAGCACCTTGAAAGCTACTTAGACTACTACGTAAAATGCTTTAAAACTGCCTATCCGTCTAGCTTTCACTGCAATCTTCACTGCTGGACAAGACGGGCCTGGAGCTCCCTTTTCCGCAGAGCTTCAAGGGTTACCAAGTTAGAGAAGAGTCCGCTTCTTCAGGGTGAGGAGCTGCTGTAGCTGAAACTTCACAGAATGGATAAATCAACCGCAGCGGGGTCTTTCGAGATGAAGTCTGTCATCACATTCATGGTTTGGCTTCTTCTGGGCTTGCTTCCGCCGCTCAGCACTGGGCAGGCCTCCCAGCTGTGCCTTTGTCTGTTCTCTCAGAGAGCAGCAGCAGCTCACAGGGGCAGGCATAAGAGAGCAGAGCAGGCACAGGGCGCCAGCTAGGAAGTGACGGAGAATTTAGAGTCTGATCCCACGTCTTTGGGTGCAAGGCTGTGAACTTCCCAGCTGCCACCTTGCACCACTTTAGTCCTCTTGATAAGTGCTCAGTGAAAACATTATTTTTCATGAAGTGAATTCGGTTTGTATGTGGAATTATTTTCCCCAGATGCCATCATTTACGATGGCTTTACTAGCGATGTGTATACACTGATGTATGTAATGAAATGCTGAAATATGTGATAGGAATATCAAAGGTCAACAGATTTTTCTCTACAAATAGTTGACCTTGAACCGTAACATGCACTGGGTTGAGATTTACTTTGTCACTGTAGCTGGATTCTCTGTTCCCAGTTCAGATTAACCTATAAATATTTATTATAGGCCAGCTGGCATATGTTGAACATATGTAACATGGCAAATTTCAGTGTTTTACAAACACTATAATCAAGACTTCCCTATTATGTGGTAGTACAGATTTAAAGTCTAAAAGAATGACATTAGATACAGACTTTAAGACTACAGACACCCTCTACAGCCTTCTGGAGCCTCTGTTCCACTTAGCAAAACGGGGCACTTACTGATGCTCACATGAAAATGTTACTATCAAAGGAAAAATATTTCTATGTAATTTTATGATGATGCATGCCATATAGTATGTACTTAATAAAATTAGGTACTGTTATGAGCACCATAGGGAAAAGAATAAAATATCAAGTTAAAAATGCAGGTTCTACCATGTTTAGTTCTCTTGTGTTTCAAGTATCCATTTAGTTATTCGATTTCAGGATGATCTTAATTATCTTTTGGTTCTCATATGACTGTGAAATAGAGTAATAGGGATAAACTTTTTTACCTAAACCCCAACAACCAAATGAAGTACCAAACATAAAAACATAAAATTGGGCCAGCCAGAGAGCTCAGCAGATTAAAGCGCCTGCTTAGGCAGAGGCACAGCCAGGTGTTCCATCCCCTGCCTGCTGTGCTGGCCCCACCCCTGGGGTGCACTGAGACAGGGATTGAGGCTGGGCATGGTGGCACACGCCTGTAATCCCAGCACTTGGGAGGCTGAGCACAGGAGGATCAGCACAAGTCCAGTCTGTGTAGTGAGACCCTGTAGACCTTGTACTAAATGCATAAAATGAATGCACTTAAAATATAAATATATGAGCTAAAACACTGCATATGTTACTTGAATTACACCATTTCAGCAGTCTTTGATGCAATTATTACCAGACTTTCAGCATCAATAATCAGCAGGTCTTGAACTTTGGTCACAAAGCTGTTAAATATGATGCATAATAATGGTTTATTGAAAAAAAACAACAGGGAGATGCAATTACTCCACAATAGAAACCATTACTTGAGTAACATCATTACCCAAAAAGTTATGCTGGCCTTCACAAACATCCTATCTTGGATCATTAGTGTGGTTCATCTGAGTCGTCTTCATAATTTCCTTGAGTTTGATTACATTTGCTTAAGAATGTTCTTAAATGATAGCTGCACAACATAATTATCTCTTATTGTGAAATTTAACATGAGAGATGCTGTTTTGGATTCCAGTCCTTACAAAATAAAATTTCTGTTTCATGCAGGAGGAATTTGTGACCCCGGAGAGTCTCATGAACACGATGTGAGCTTGTACGCAAAGATCGAGGGAAGGAAAGAGCACATGGCACTGGATACCCTTTCCTACTCCTCATATAAGGTAGGAGTGCTGCTCTTCGTGCCAAATGACCCACGTAGAATTCTGGGGACAGCCCAGGTGAAAACCAGGAAGACCATGCCAAATGCAAAGCATGAATACACTTTCTGGCAGCCTAAGAAATTGCCAAGTTTTTTTAAAAAATTGACAGAAATTTTGACATTCCTCTGTACTCCTGATACAAATGAAAACTTAGATTTTGCCAGGAGGAGTCCATTGCAGCCCTCCAGCAACCATAAAGCAGAAGCCACTACTCAGACTGATAGTTATTTTCACCCCTGGCACGAAGAGTCACTGGAATTATGCTGACATACTGACTTGCCATCAGGTAGGATGGATTTTATCCAACATTTTGAGATTTCCCAGGCAGAAGACATAGTAGCAGTACAGATAACTGCTACCTTTGCTTTGTGCTTTAGTAATCAGAGCAACTTAGGTGGACCTTTTCCCTTTGCCCTTTGGGTACAGGACAGGTATTGTCTGTGATAATTTGCAAACATACTCAAAAATCATGTGAGATGCTAGCCGTAAGGCATGAACTTTTATTAGAGGACTAGGGAGATAGCTAAGTGGTCTAAACACCTGCCTGACAAGCACAAGGATCTGGGTTTGGTCCCCAGTAACATATGCTGTGCTGGCCCCTAAATCTGGCATGGTGGCACATGCCTATAATCCCACAGCTAGGGAGGCTGAGATAGAAGGATCACTATGAGTCCAAACTGTGTGGCAAGACTATATCGATCAGTAAAGAAGAAAGAAGGAAGGAAGGAAGGAAGGAAGAAAAGAAGGGAAGGAGGGAGGGAGGAAAGAAGGAAGAAAGAAAGAAAGAAATTTTTAAAAATGTATTAGAATAGATATATCTGTGCTTAATCTCTATCCACACTTTCATTATCAGTTGTGGGTGGAAGCTAAGTACCTTACAGAGCTTAAGCGCAGCCAAGTTGGGAGCAGCCAAACTCCAAGCTGGGTGCGCACACAAAGGTAAACCAGGTCGCACCGCCTGAGACTTGCTAGTGGGCTCCTTTCCCAGCAACAGCTCAGTGGGGTTACATTCAGATCAGATCAATTAATTAAGCTATCATGCATTAATGCAGGGGCCCAGGGCGGTGTTGCTTTAAACGCTATTTTCAGAATGCCTGGTTTGGAAACCTGTCTACATGATACAAACCTACTTTTAAAAATACTGATTTTGAGTCAGGCGTGGTGGCACACACCTGTAATCCCAGCACTTGGAAGGCTGAGGCAGAAGGATCAGTGTGAGTTTAAGACCAGCCTGGGCTACAAAAGTGAGCTCAAGACCAGCCTGAACTCCATAGCGAGACCCTGTCTCAAAAGGACTAATAATAATAATAATAATAATAATAATAATAATAATAATAATAATAATAATAATAATGATATGATGATAATACTGATTTTAAAAACACTGAGTCAAATAAATGTCACATTGCTTTTGTCTTTGCTAAGTTAAATAATACAGATACACATACTTGGACAACTTTTAAAGACCTTAGACCAGTTTATCCTCAGACAGAGAGAGGCTGATCTGTTGCCTACTGGAGTTCTGCCAGTCCACAAAGTCATTAAGACTAGCACTCTTTTAGGACAATATCTACATGAGCAAAGAAGTGGAACACAAGGACGCTTGCCTGGTGCCCAGTTAACGGCGGCTATCTGTTTCGTGACTGAAAGAAGAGCACACTGAAGAAAGGCAAAGCCTTACAGAATTCACACTGACTTCACCACAGAGAGGCCCACGAGTGATTTTTGTTTTTCTTTCTTCGGCAGGTTCCATCTTTGGTTTCTGCGGTCATCAACCCTGAACTTCAGACTCCTGCTACGAAATTCTGTCTCAGGCAAAAGAGCCATCAAGGATATAATAGGAATGTCTGGGCTGTAGATTTTTTCCACGTCTTGCCTGTTCTCCCTTCTACGATGTCTCACATGATACAGTTTTCTATTAATCTGGGATGTGGAACACAGCAACCTGGTAACAGGTAAGAAGCTCTATGTTGCGAGTGTACCAACCTCATTAAAAGTGAATACCTGGATCTGCCTATTAAATCAGAGAGAATATCTCCATCTATTTCAATCCGGATTTTGAAGATCATTATTAAAACCTGTGTTTTTCCCAAAAGAAAATTCTTTTGATGAATACATGGGGTGTGATGGGAAAAAATATTAAACCAGAATGAGTTTGTTCTAAGAGCTTGGTTCTAAGTATCAGAGGTGTTTGCAGTGGCCGTGGCAGCCATCTTTATAGCAGATTGCTCAGAGAAGAAAAGTAACTAAAAGAAAGCCTGACCTCGTGTTGGCTAGTGACCCCCTAATAACAGGCAGGGAATCAATTAGCACTTCAAGAGCCATGTCTTCTCAGTTTCACTTGCTCAAGTGTTGCTCCACCCTTTCTAAGAACCCTCACATCTCACATTCACAGGGTGACAGTGTGAGACATGGTAATTGCTTTGCCATCTATCAAATTTAAGATCACAAACCCGTTACCATTTGTTGTCTTTCAAGCACAATTTGTCTTATAGCAGTAAGGTAACCACCTGCCCTCTAGAAGCCGGTCAGACTTGTGGGAAAAAGGAAACACTCATTTAGGAAACAGTGTCTTAAAAGAAATTTCACACGAGTTCTAGAGATGCTTAATGTACTAGGCAGAAATGAAAGCAATATCTCTCTTTGTTGCCTCTGTCCTTTTTCTGTGTGCTCACTCTGGAATCATTAGTGTCAGCTTAGAGTTTTCTACCAACCGTGGGCGTTCCTGGTCCCTCCTCCACACTGAGTGCCTGCCTGAAATCTGTGCCGGTCCGCACCTGCCCCACAGCACCGTGTACTCCTCGGAAAACTACAGTGGGTGAGTAAAGGCTCCTCGCTAGTACAGGATGCGAATTTGGGTGATCAGTGAAGATCCTGAGGCTAGGTCTTTGTTCACCACATCAAGGGCTCAGATTCCTTAACAAGATGTTGTTTTTTTGTTTTGTTTTTTAGCCATACAGCTCATTTGTAAAAACTAAATGTTCAAGCATGAAAAATAATGCTAAGATATTATCCAAAAATTGTGTTTAGCTTAACAACTATAAAGCAAGACTTCTAGAAAAAAAGTTTACACTTAGGTACAAAGTACTTTATACTTTGCTATTCACAGTGGGTAAGTCTGAAAAATTAATTTTACCAACATAGCTTAGAAAAGTATATTTATAAACTCAGTTAAATAAACAGGTTATGGGGCCAGCAAAATGGCTCAGCAGTCTAAAGCACCTTCTTAGGCAAGCTAAGGCAACCACAGGGACCGCCGTTCAATCCCCAGCACCACGTGCTGCGCCAGCCACACCCCCAGGGCAGACTGAACTGGCCATAATATAGATAAATAAATAATAAATAAATAAATAAACAAACAAACAAACTGGTTATCAAAAGAGCAATGCACCCCCCAGTAGGCAGCCAGCATTTTCAAATGTGGCACACAAGCTCTCAGACAATAATAGTAAATGACCTTCACAATACAGAAGATGAAATATGGATATTATTTTTTTTTCTTAGAAAAAGACAGTACTTTGGCTAAATCTGATACAGGAACACAGTTCCTCAGCTCTTTCCTTCTTTATGCACTCAGCTCATAGTGTGCGTTCTGTGAACATAAATTCTAAGACAGCCCTGTGGTTGTCACTAGAGAAATGAAGGAAAGTTTTGGAGGTAGACCTGGTTCAGAACTTAATTTTTCATTTACTATCTTGCAATACTCATTCTTTCTTATTCTTCCCTTCTTGGCCCATGAATTTGGGAAACCAAATAGCACTGTAGAGTTAAAGATGGTTATTGAAAGCACTTGCCATTTCACAGAATAAGTACTAGATACAAAGTGGAAATGGTTGTTAAGATAACAAAGTTAAGTTGGATTTTTCTTCTTTTTCTTAAGCCCCCGTTAGATGTGTGAAAAGAAAGCAGTAGTCAAAGACTTCACAGTGCCTGATGCTTATCAGCACTCCAGCTCCTCGGAGATGCTTCTTAGAGAATAACGTCTGAAGTAGAATGCTAATTCAACATTACCCCATACTTACTTGTAACAAACCATTACTTGTCTCCCCTTAACATGTAGTGTTTTTAGCCGGGCATGGTGGCACATGCCTATAATCCCAGCACTTGGGAGACTGAGGCAAGAGGATTGGTACGAGTTTAAGACCAGCCTGGGCTACAAAAGTGAGCTCAAGGCCAGCCTGAACTGCATAGCAAGACCCTGTCTCAAAAAGACAAAAAAAAAAAAAAAAAAAAGTGTTTTCATGCTTTGGTATGTCAGCTTAAAAATAAATTTTAAAATAAAATTGACGACAATTGTTTAAAAGAATTACTAAAATAAAGAAATATCACTTACTATTAAGAACAGATCCACTACTGTAGCGTGATACAGACGTTTGGGCAAGGTGTGTCCGCTCTAACACTAAGAGCAAGCTCCTTAGGTGAATGTAAACGTTATACTGATGAACTTTAGCTCAGAAACCAGAACATCACACGCATATAGAATAGATCCAAAAGATGTGAACATAAACCAGGCTTGGTAGCATGTGCCTGTAACTGCAGCTATTCTCGAGGCTGAGGCAGGAGGTTAGCCTGAGAAATTTAGCCAGACTATCTCAACATGAAGAAAAAGGAGGGGCTGAGGATGTAGCTCAGTACAGGGCATTGGCCTGGCATGGAGAAGGCCCTGGGTCAAACCTCTTGTGTGCTACGGGGGGGGGGGGGGGGGGGGGGGGGGGGGGAGTGTAAGCATAGCTATGAAGCTGGTGTTCTGCAAATGTCTTGCAGGTGGAACCGCATAACGATTCCCCTCCCTAACGCCGCACTAACCCGAGACACCAGGATTCGCTGGAGACAAACAGGACCAATCCTTGGAAACATGTGGGCAATTGATAACGGTTAGTGTTGCTGCCCGTCCTAATCACATGCCATTGATGCCGAGACTTCCTGTGCTTTTGTTTGTCGCCACAGCCTTAATCACATGCCTAAGTCACGGTCTTGCGAATCATTAAACGCCCTTTCTTCCTTTTCTCCTTTGCATGCCATAAGAAGCCCAAGATGTGCAATCAGAAAAAAAAAAATAATAATAATAAAGGCTGTGTAGTCAGCGATATTAGATGCTAGAATGTTTCAACATACAGAATTTTAAAATGCTTGAAGCTCTGAAACTCGGATCCGCAGCTGATGACAAGGGGTATCCTAACTCTTTCTCTGAATGTTTTATGCAAACTTGACATAAATATCATCCTGTGTGTATTAAAATGAGAGCCATTCTTCTCTCCATGACTGCCACAACATCTGGAAGGCTTATCTTTGAGTTGCAGACATGACACAGAAGGAAATATCCTCTCTAAAATACTACCAAGACTTCTACTCCTTCTTAGAAAATAATGTGAAAAGAAAATGTGGATTTACATAAATTTTTTGAGTGAATTATTAATAACATCTCACATCATTTTACAGCCAATGTCACTTTTAACAAGTATACAAAAAAAGAAGATTTTTATACTGTGGGGTTACATGACTATACATTTCTTATATTTGTTATGAACATCCAATTCTACATGTATTTAAATTCTAATTATAGCTTGACTCGTAGATTTTCTATTTTTAGCATATGCAAATTTGACTGAAGGTTTGTACTACAAGAAAGTATAAAGGGGAAGGGGAAAAAAAAAAGAAAGGGAAAGAACAAAATATTAATACTAGCTGGATTAGGTAGCATGGGCCTACAATTTACCCTCTGAGGAGGATGAAGCAAAGGGACAGCAAACTTGAGTCCCACCTAAGCCACTTAGAGACCCAGTCTCAAGATAGAAAAAAAACATTCAATGGGCTAAGGATGTAGCAGTTTCCTAGAATCTGCCCGGCACATACTCCTGTTCAAGAAAAATGTGTACTGATGAATGCCCCTGGAAATCTTCCCAACTTCACTATTAAATCTGAGGAAATTTGTAGAGGAAAATATAATTAGGTGATTATTTATATAGAGATATATAAACATGAATGAATGAATGAATGAATGAATGAATGAATGAATGAAAAGAAATATATAGAGAAAAAAGGGCTGGTAGGATAATTGGTGCATTTTTCCTTCACAAAAGAATTGGTTCCTACAAGTATGTAAGAAAATTCTTTAGAAGCTATCCCCAAAAAATCTCAGCAAAATAGAAATTCCCAGGGAAAATAATGACTAGTATCATGTTTTTATGATACTAATGATAATAATGAAGAAAATTTTCCTTTGCTCTACCCTTGGGGAAAAATGACCTGAGAACTTGCCTGTACTATGAGTCTTAGCAACTCCGTCATTGGCAGAGAAGGATGACTAAAGTCTTGACTGCTATTTTTTCACTAACTTGGAGAATCTGTTGTTGAATGTTTTTTATGAAGAGCTACAACAGGAGTGTACTATACAGCAGTCTCCAGAGGAACCATGAAGAGTGTAGTCTGCTTCCTACAGGGCCTGGAACAGGACCTCTGGCAGCAATAGCATCAAAGGTGCTGGGAAGAAAACTTGGATGTTCATCCAGGCTAAAGAAGAATGGGCCACTTTCAGAGTCCCTGGCATTGGCTGACAGGGGAGCCAGTCAAAACCAAAGGGCAGGACAGCCATGCTGGCTACTCTCTCAGGTCCGTCTCATTATGCAAAATCCATGTAGTCCCTTTCTAAGAGTTACCAAAGTCGTCGCCTCCAGCTATGCTGGAAAATGCAATTCCAAAGTCTTCTCTGACTAGGACAAACAATCTCTATGGGGGGAAAAAATAAACTACTTTCGTCATCCAACGGCATAGGGTAAATGTTCCCAGTCGTAAAGGGGCCTGGGGACAGAAAGGAATCAAACAAAAGCAAGACTGAACGTGAGCGGGGAGAACATTAAATCCTGTAGCTCCATGCCCGGCGCCCAGGCAGGTTGTGGCGAGACGTGAGATCCATAGAGCATAGGCACCCAGCCCCTGTGGCCTTGCTGGTGGCAGCCCACATGGACTCTCTGAGGCTAGTTCTGCTCACAGCCTGCGGCTCTGCTCCACAGGCATTCCGCAGTCCTGGCACCTCTCACTTCCTGGGATCTCCACTGCACCTCCATCTTCACTCAGAGCTTCGTGCACTGCCTCTCAGGGCTCCTTAACTGGCCTCCTGTCCTTTTATCGTTCCATCTGTGTAGAAGCTTCCAAGCCCTCACCACTTTCGCACTCTGCCTGCCTGTCAAACCGCTACCACACGGGCGATACCTCCATCGGCTGCCGGCTTGAGGCGTAGCCACACTCCTTTGAACCACAGTTGCAGTGGCCTCTGAGTGCCTCGATGGCTGATCTCAGAAATATACTTGTGCAGACAGCCCTGCGTGAGCATAGCACCCTAGAGCTTTTTTCTCAAAGCAGAGTCTTTCAAAGGAGTTCACCTGTTCAGGCCTTCTCATACCCTTTTATGGATGACACCAATTTCTGAGGCACTATCAAGGGACCTTTCCTATTGGCCTGATGAAAAGCAAATTTTTTTCATGACAAGGATCATTTCAGCAGCCACACTGTGGTTAGCCAGAACCTTAGAGATATTCTTTCCAAGCTCCCACTGGGATCTCCCGTCAATCTCATTTAGCAATCTAGGTCTTCATTAGCTGACACCTTCACACCATTTGAAACTCCTCCACTCCAGGTCTCACCCCCAGGGAGCCACCTCCTTTGACTAGGCCCTACCTGACTGCACATGAAGTTCTGAACTCCTGACTGGAGGAATCCACTGATGAGCACAACGCCTGTGATCCAGTCACCTTCCCAAAGTCCCGCTCTGAGCACATGAGGCTTTCAGGGGATTTTTAGACCTAAACCACCATACATGCTGTCTTACTTTTTACTCATTGCTGAGACAAATACCCAACACTCAAAATGAAGGAAGGAAAGGTGTATTTAGCTCACAGTTTATGGAGGTTTCAGTCCATATTCAGATGGTCTAAGGCTGAGTGGAACAGAGCAGAGAGCATTCTGTTCATGGCAGCAGAACAACAAAATGGCGACAGAGGCAGTCAACCAAACAGAGCAGCAGAGCAACAGCATAAGTCTGTCTCTCTGTCTCTCTTTAAATTACATAAGACTCTCTACCTTAGTCTATCAGTTTCAGGCCACAACCATAGTCTCTGCACTACTCAGACCATAATCCCAACAGTAGTGAAACACATAATCCCAGTGGATCATCATTCAAGTCTCAAACTCAAGTCCCTGCCCATGTCTCCATGAGGCTTTGTGGGGACAACTAGACATAAACCATAACACATGCTAAGGATGACATACTCTTTTTCCAAGGAATATTATTATTTCACCTTAAGGGACAGGAATATTGAAGGTTATTACTAGCCCTCAGTTGTTTTGTTTTGTTTTGTTTGCACTACTGGGGATTGAACTCAGGTCCCCATGCTTCCCAGGAAAGTACTTATTCTACTGAGTTATCTCCCTGGCCCTTGAAGGTTATTACTTAACCAAAGTTTCCCAAGTTGAGGTAGAATATATTTCCAGTTTATCTGATAACTAAAGCCAGTGTCTTTTTTTATTTTACTTTATTTTAAAGAGGAAGAGAGCAAAAACAAATAACAAGAACAAAGGCAATAACAAAGCAGCATAAAACAGTAAAAATGGTGTAGAATTTCAAAACACACTTATGAGTATGGTCTCTAGTTGCATCTACTTACTGAAACAAGCCTAAAGTTTATCTTTCTTTGTAGCTGGGTAACCCTGCATTGTATAAAAATACCACATCTTTTTTATCCATTTCTCAGTTGATGGACAGTTGGGTTATTTCCAAGACATACCAGTGGCAAATTGTACTGCTGTGAACATGGGTGGGCATATGGCACTGTGGCACATTTTCAGTTCTTTTGGAAAAATACCCAGAAGGAAAACAGCTGGGTTTAATGAGACTTCTTAATTTTTGAGAATTCTCCACACTAATTTCCATAGAGGTTGTACCAGTCTAGACACCCACCAACAGTGGAGAAGGGTTCTTTTTTCCCCATACTCTCTCCAATACTTGCTATTCGTTGATTTCTTTATTCTAGCCATTCTTTGGAGTGAGATGGCATCACAGTGTTCTTTTAATTTGCATATCTTAAATGACCAGTGCTGTAGAATACTTACCATGTATTTATTTGTCATTTCATTTGTATTTCTTCCCCTGAGATGTATGTATTCATCTCAGATACCCACTTTTGAACAGGAACTTTAAATTTTGGGAGCCTGATTTTTTTTTTTTTTTAGCTCTTTATATGTTTTAGGTGTAAGTCCTTTGTCTGATTTAATGATGAGTAAGATTTTTTCCCAATTTGTAGATTCTCTTTTCACTCTGTTGGTGGTTTCTTTTGACACACAGAAACTTGCTAATAAAATGAGATCCCAGTTGTTGATTCTTTGAAATATTTCCTGTGCAGTCTGCTTTTGTTAATGATCTCTGCCTCTGCTTATGTCTTCAAGATTTGTACCCACTTTGTCTTCTAGTAGATTTAGTGTTTATGTTTTAATGTTTGGATCTTTAATCCATTTTGATTTTCATTTAGTACATGGTGATATAGACCTAAGTCTAGCCTTACTTTCCAGCATATATTACCAGCACCATTTGTTAAAGAGGCTATTTTTCCTCCAGTAAACATGTTTGGCCCCTTTCTCAAAGATAAGGTAGCTGTCTGAATGTGTTTGTAGTTGTGTCTGCATCTTCTAATCTGTTCTGTGTTCCATTGATCCTCAGGGTTTGTTTGGTTTTCGTACTTTTTGTTTGTTTGTTTTTCATTCTTGCCAGTACCATGCTGATTTTATCACAGTAGCTTTATAGTATAATTTCAAGTCGGGAACTGTAACGCCCCCTGCCTTGCCTTTGTTGGCCAGGATTTCCTTTGCTGTTCTAGGTCCTCTCTAGTTCCAAATAAATTTTAGAAATGTTTTTTCTAGATCTGTGAATTATGCTGATGGTATTTTGATAAGGATTGCATTAAATCTATAAAACTTTTGGGAATATGGCCATTTTCACAATGTTGGTTCTTCCTATCCAAGAGCAGGAATGCAATACCTTGCCGCTTTCTCAAATCCTCTTTGATCTTTTTTTCAGGGTATTGTAATTCTCACTGTACAGGTAATTTACATCCTTTGTTAGAATAATTCCTAAGGATTTTACTTATTTATTTGTTACTTTGGATGCTACTGTGAAGGGTGTTGTTTCTCTAATTACAATGAGTTTGTTGTTAGTGTAGAAGAATGCTATTGATTTTGGGGTGCTGACTTTGTAACCTGCTATGGTACTGAATTCATAAAATCAGTATCTTTAACCAGACAGCCTACCTAATCTCCTCCTTGCCTAGTTCCCTTTACCTGCAGTTTTTCCCCCATTGGCTTGTTTTGCATGTCATTTGAATGTTTCCTCCTTTTAATTGGCCCTCAGGATTATGTGCTTCTAGGAGCATGACCCAAGGGAGAGTTATTTTAAAATAGAACTATTTAAATGTTTGACATAATTATAGAACTGAAAAGAAAGTGACAATGAACAATAAATGTGAGTGCTAATAGCCATTGCATTTCTGACCTTTGCTTTTCACCAATGTATACACGATTTCATGTGTTATTGATTGTGCTGATTACAAAAATATCAATATTTTAAAGTGTTTTGGAGTCTAAGTATCTCAGAGCTTACCACTTGAGCCTTCTCTTAGCATTTCACAGATTAGACTTTTGGTTTGTACCAACACGTTTTCAGTGAAGCCCAGCATTTAAGAAAATAATCTGCATTACAGAGAAGTGTTTATGCTCAAAGATTCTTAATTCTCTATTTCTAGGGAGGAAGAAGGCATATTTAGAAATATATACAGTAAATATACAATAACCATTTATATTGCTATAGATTTTTCTCAGATGGGAATGCAAATTACTTCTCCAGTTTGTGATACATCAAATTGATCCTTCATAAATTCTTTGCTTTTACATAAGGAACATAAGCTGTGTAAAACACTCAAAGATCAAGCACAAAATATTCTGTCTGAAATCGCGTTAGCAGGAGAGACTCTATTAAGCAACCCCAGTCATAAGAACCTATTTTCCTGGCCATGAAACATTAACCTTGGAAAGATTATTCATGCAAGTTCAAACGGTTTGAGCAGATTTGTGACTAGGCGCTTATGCTGTCACATCGCATTCCACCCGTCACCTTGGATTCCTGCTGCCCAGCAGCCAGACAATGGGCCATATTTCATGGATATTGCTTCACAGAATTGGGCTGGTGATGCTCACGGTTTTTCCAATTATGTTGCCGTGTTTTACATGATTTTCTTCTTCTCCGCAGTTTACATTGGCCCATCGTGTCTCAAGTTCTGTTCTGGCAGAGGACAGTGCACTCGGCATGGCTGCAAGTAAGCCCCTGGAAGTGAGGAGGTGGCTGTGCCTCCAGCTCTTGTGCATCTTCTAAGTGCTGAAGCCACCATCATGTTAGCTATTCACACCCTTTTTTACACTTTTATTTCTTCTCCCTTTTTTCTTCAGTACTAGAGGTTGAACCCAGGACTTTCACACTGAGGTATTTTCCCAGCCCTTTTTATTTATTTATATTTTTTAATTTGGAGTCAGGGTCTTTCTTGCTGGCCACCAATTGCCCAAGGTGGGCTCTATGCTGTGGGCCTTCTGCATCAGCCTCTCAGAAAGTCAGGATTATAGGCATGCACCACCATGCCCTGCTTAAGCTGTCTTCTCAAAATCAAAAATAGGATGCTCCACATTAAATTTAAGTGTGATTTAAATGTATCTTGTAGGTGAAAGTTAATTCATGAATAAGTTTATGTTGACTAAACTGTAAACAAATTTAGCATTCCTCATGTAAATTTGTGAACAAATTTGAAATCCTCACAGCTGGATGGGTGCCTTTCCTGTGTGGGGTTTCATGGTGTTCGTGACTCCTATGTTTAATTCCTAGCATGCCTGCTAAGTGGTTAAAAATCAGCAGTGATTAAAAAATGCTACAGGAAACTAGACCAGGATAAATTAGCAGGTCTAATAACAAAATTCATTGTCTTTAAATATAACTTTGTGATCTTATATTTACTTTTGTAAAACATATGGGTCTTCAAAATGATTATAGAGTATTTTACAGAGCAATATTGTTGAACATGAAATCTGAACTTACACATTAACACTGAATATCAAATCACCACTAATGAATTATGTTCTATTTATTTCAAAAATGGATGTGTACATTTATTATGTCATTCCCATGTTAATATTTAATTATAAAATACCCTGGGGATTCCTCAGCCACAGGCAGTCTTTGTTATATAGATAAGTTTTCAGCAGCTGTAACCACAAATAATCATTAGTTAATTAGATAATTAATAGAGATTATAAAAGGGCTTTCAACCTGATTATTTAAAAATTAAATACATGAGGCAAATACTTATATGTATTGGGATTAGGGTGGAAAGTTAACTTTTTTTTTTTTTTTTTTTTTTAATGGTACCAGTGATCAAAGTCAGGACCTTGCACTTGCCAAGCAGGCACTTAAGCAACTGAGCTATCTCCCTGGCCTGGAAAGTTAACTTTTTAAATTATCTTTTAATGAACTTAATTTGAAAAGAATCATTGCATAATGCAAATATGGTATGTAAAGTAGGAGAAATGTTGAAAAATTTATTTATATTTCAAAACTGAATATGGATCTCCATGCTTTTTGTGACACCACCAACTCCTACCCCAAAACATGGACTCAGTAAACCCCTGAAACACCAGCTATGTTTATTCAATTCATTATCTTCCTACTCCAGCCTTCCCAGTTGGGTCACTTGTTTACTGCATTTTACATAAAATTAACACATGAGAAATTTGAAAGGCACTTGTATGCTTTCAGACATGTTTCACTTTTGATGCCATGAATTATCCTGAGTAATCATGGCCCTTTACTCTTTCTGAAATTTTACAAAACACTTTTGTGAGCTGGAAACTTAATTGTTTTTCACATTCTCACCTAAATATTTGGCCATCACCTCTTTTTCCCCAGAAGGTACACCTTGCTGAGTTTGAACAAGATTGCAGAGAAAAGTAATTGACATTGAATGTCAGCTAATTCCATCCTGCAGATCTTTGATCTTCTGTTTTGTTTTCTTCCCATATTTCTCTCTCATTCTCACTCTTATTTGCTGCCATGACCCCGTCCTCTTCTGTCCCCTAATATTTCCTTGAGAGTGTCCAGTCTTGGACCTGGCCTTCCTAGCTGACCACTCGCTGACCTCCTAAACCTAATCCTGACAGAGGTGCTAAGAGAGAGTGAAGTAAAGCCTCGCTTAGGCAAGGGAGGCCTGGGTTCCACCCCTGGCAGCACAGTCCATTCTGGCCTGCTCCCAGGTGCCTGGTGGTGCGTGCCTATAATCTCAGCTCTGCAGAGGCTGAAAACAGGAGGATCACTATGAGTCCAAGCTGTGTAGTGAAAACCCATACCAAGTACATAGAGAGAAGGGGTAGGTATTAACATCCTCCATTCACAAGTATAATTTCTGTATCTTTGTAGCAGGGGCTTTTTGCTATATAATGGGTGAATATAATGCCACATGTAAGGCAAGGTAGATGAACCAGTAGGGGACTTATCTGGAGTTGGGAGTCCCCCTTCCATTCCTGCAGTCACCAGTGTGTGCAATCTCACTATTAGAGTCCAAAACAAGCCTACAAAAATGTTTTAGAACATTAGTGGAATCCTCATCCACATTCTGTTCAAACTGTGTGTTCTTTTCTTGAAAGTAAGATTTCAGAACCACTAAATGGGACCTGATTCCAATGTCCTTCATCTCTAAATGGCCACCAAATTTCCCTAATCACTACTCCTGAGAAGATAGGTAAGATAGATATGAAACAATGGAGTTACCATGATATGTATGATAGGCACTCTGCCAACAGTCTTGCTAGGACACATCCATTCCAGTTTATTATCATCGTTATCAAAAGTTTCCTAACTTCAGCAATGTGTTTATTTTAGCGATTATTTTTGTCCTTTCTGGAAACCACATGGCTATTCAGAATCTATGTGGGAGGTCACGTGTGGAAGGGGAAACCATTCCAGGCTCCCTCCCGTGTTCAAATCTTACTGTCTTTCTTTCCCTCCCCTTTCCGTGATGCTGCTTGTGGTAGCAAATAATCTAAGACTCTGGACTCCTTCCCCCAGCAAAGCCACTACACATCCATTTGGTTTCAACACTCCCACGGATTTCAAGGGAGGGCAGCGCAGAACCCAATCTCAGTAACGTAGCCAGCGAAGTTTCCAGAGTCACCTGTATCACGTCATGTGCGAATTTACCTTATGCGAGGTTCATTTCAGACTTCTACAAGTTTGTGTTCTTCCTTGACAATCTCCCCACCCACTAAGGAAACTAAATTCACTTCATAGTGGGCAACATACAGTGAAAAACGGAGAACAATAAAGAATTTCAAGCTGATTCTTGATGAGTCAACTCCTTAAGACAGAAGTTTCTGATTTTCACCTACTGTTCCCTCTGTCATGAAGTTTACCCCCTGAGACAACTCACCCCATCTGTGCTTTGTCAGCCAACCCAAACACCTCGACACTGCTCTTTCTCTCCCCACAAGCAAGACTGGGGGAGGGGAGCTAAAATGTTTTTCCTGAAAGCACAGCTAACTTGGAAACCTGTTGAGAGGCAAAGCAGTCAGGCTAAAGATTTCTGCCTAACCAAAGATATATTCCTGCCCTTCATAATACCAGTCTAGGTAGAAATGCTACAAGATAGACTTGCTTTCCAATACTTTCCAAATATTTAATCTGATTCCTATCATAATGCATATTTTTACATTTGTTCCTAAATCAAACTTCTTCTAGGTATCTCATTAAAAGTATTTGTTTAGGGCCAGGAGTGGCGGCACATGCCCATAATCCCAGCACTTGAGAGGTTGAGGCAGGAGGATTGGTGTGAGTTCGAGACCAGCTTGGGCTACAGACATGAGCTCAAGGCCAGCTTGAACTGCATAGCGAGACCCTGTCTCAAAAAGGCAAAAAAAAAAAAAAAGTATTTGTTTAGGTTATTTCTTTTATAAATTGAATGAGATTATGAATAAAAACATGTAAAATGTGTGTGTGTGTGTGTGTGTGTGCGCGCGCGCGCGCGTGCGTGCCGGAGGCCAAACTCAGGACCTTGCACTTGCCAGGCAGGTGCTTATGCCCTGAGCTATCTCCAGGACCGTGAAATATATCTTTACAGAGATTTTAAATTACAATTATATAGACAATACATATATTTTAGATAAAAATCCAGGCATGATTGAAGGTGAGTGCTGAACAACTTTAAGCATAACTTTTCACAGTAGGGGTGGGAAATGATTGCTTTCTCCTGGAATATTTACAGCTGATCAGACTTTATCAAATTTCAAGCTTAACTTCATTTAAATTCTAATGTTAGCCTCATTGACCATTGGGTCAGTTTCTGGTCCCTGAACTGCCTTCTTCCCAAAGCAGACTGAGGAATCTCTGAAAACATAAGTGGTTTAAGATTTAAATTCCCTTTCCTTTCTCTCAGGTGTGACCCTGGATTTTCTGGCCCGTCCTGTGAAATGGCATCCCAGACATTCCCAATGTTTATCTCTGAAAGCTTTGGCAGCTCCAGGCTCTCCTCCTACCACAACTTTTACTCTATCCGTGGTGCTGAAGTTAGCTTCGGTTGTGGTGTCTTAGCCAGCGGTAAGGCCTTGGTTTTCAACAAAGATGGGAGGCGTCAGCTAATTACCTCCTTCCTGGACAGCTCCCAATCCAGGTGGGTGATGGCTGGGTAGAATATATGCGTAAGCCAGACACAGCATTAAATTTGGCCCTGTTTTCATTTTATATGCTTTTTCTTTTGCAATGATGTGTATGTCTTCCAGTTTCTAACCAGGATGGCAGGGAGCTTGCAGTCTGTGTAGGGTAATTCATCCTAGTTTTGATAAATTAGGAATCTCACCAATGATGGAGACACTAATGACTGACTAGACTTTTTAAAATGTGTGTTTAAGCCAAGGGATAGTTAATTATTCATGTAGTTTTATTTATTTGACAGCTTGCAGAGACTGATTAGATTTGCTCCACATCTTCCCTTCCCCCAGTGCCTAATAAATAATGCAGTAAAAGAGTGATTGGCATTCTAAGTGTATGTACACAAGTATAGTGTACAAATAGCTAGAAGCATAGTTATACTTCTATGGATGTATCTAAATATGAAATCTGTACATTGGCCTCATCTTTTGTACATATGAATGTACCAACTAGTGACACTACTAACATTTTATAAAAGAACATTAAGCAGAAACCTACATATTTGGGATTGTTCACTTAAACGTGTTTGAAATTCTCTTAAAACAAAAATGAGCTTTATGAATAAAAATGTTTCTGCACACTAACTACAGGCAATCCTTTTCTAGGTTTCTCCAGTTCACCCTGAGGCTGGGGAGCAAGTCTGTTCTGAGCACTTGCAAGGCACCCGACCAGCCTGGTGAAGGAGTTTTATTGCATTATTCTTACGATAATGGGATAACTTGGAAACTCTTGGAACACTACTCATATCTCAACTATCATGAGCCCAGGTATGCCAGAGATCATTTGGGAAAATGGTCAGTGTGGTATGTCCTTCCTAGGAAAATTGTGATTGCAGTAGGGAAAGGTTCTAAGTATTTTGCTGTTGAGAGGTGGAGAGAATCAGATTGATGTGTCTTGCAATGAAAAACTAGCAAACCATGCCCTCCTAATCTGTTTGTCCTACTGATTTCTGATCACTTGAAAAACATTTACTTTCATATTTTGAAATGTACATTTCAAGTAAATACTTCGGTGCTCAGAAAATAAAATAGATGATACTTTTTTATTTAACTATAATGTAAACTATTCAATATTACTTTAGCAAGGCATTAAATTATAAAAACTGCTAACAAATATTTGTTAGCAATGTTGTATTATAAATTGTATGGCATAATAAATTATAAAATCTGATACCCAATATGTTTTAAAATTTTGCATAGAATCTAATTTTATAATTAGTGCAAAAAATGCTGGTACATAAATTGTCCCTGGCAAAGGTGGCTATGTGGATATTTGAACTATCTCCTATAGGTTTCTTATTTTCTTTTAGTTTATACATTTCCTGACCTATCGACAGAATTGTCAGATTAAAATTTTACTTGAAAGGGAGGCCATCCTTCAATGTCAGCAAAGTAGTAATCATCCTTAGTAATAGAATTTCACAAGTGTCGGAAAGATATTCTCACCTCCTAAAACACTGTCCAGCTGCCCACTGTAAGTCCTTTTTAAGAAACAAGGGAAGGGGATGAGAGCTCTCAAAGTCAGGGTAGAAAGGTAAATATTATTAGAGAAGGTGCACAGTGGCTTACATTTACAGTGGTGTATAAAGAACTAACCCATTCCCCTTCTTAGAAGTACTCTTAGTCCTTGGGCAAAGAGGGTGCACTGTATGCTGTCAGCACAGAAAAAGATGGGTTCAGAGAGTAGGGAAGAGAAGCACTAGCAACACTCCACAGGGTTCGCAATCTCGCCTCAGGCCACCCCTTTATTTAAATATTTGTAAACAGATGGCAACTTTCAGAGAAAACATAGTAGCTTGCAACAGAGAGAATAATTAATGACTGCTATGCCCCAAATTTTATGAATTATAAAATTTTAGGAATGCACCAACTGTGTTGGGTGTTTTCCCTATAGTTGTAAAAATGTAGAGCTACATTAATCTTTCTCAGTGGAGACATTACGATCCCTAAAGCAGTATCTCCTAGAGTATCCGTAGTGAACGTTAAAAGAAATCAAACAAAAACCAAGATGGGAATGAAAGTATCAAGTAAATATTCCCATTTCAAGTTAACTTAATCAAAAGCCCAGTTTTTTCTGACAAAAATGGACAGCTGCAAAATTCAGTAATCAATATCATGAAATTTAATTAATCTTGGTTGATATGAAAAATAATTACACATTTAACGTGCTGTTTCTCAGGTATGTTTAATCTTGCCTGCCATTGACAGCAGCATTTTTCTTCCAAGCGATATCAGTGTGACTTCCCGTATTAGCTGTGTGCGTAGCTTGAAGATTAAGATCAGAGTGGAGATTTTTTTGAAGGAAGAACATGGTGGCGGTAGAATTTCATTTTCTAAATATGTATCTCAGGCCATAAGACACATCCTCCCTCCCTCTCTCTCTTACAAATATTAATAAAAGGTGGCATATCAGAAATAGAATTTTATATATTCTACATACTAAATTATCTTCTTTATGATAAATAACACAAACCATGGAGAGTCTTCTCTGAAAGCTAAGTACACCTTGCTGCGTTTAACCATTTGCTCTATTTCCTGTCATATAAATTGCTGCCTTAATGGCTATGAATTCCACACTGTGCCTTGATGCCATATTGTTTGAAAATAAGGCACGATCCATTAATAGATACGCTAGTTGACTAACTACTATTACTCCTAGATAATTTCGGATAATTTGCTTGTCTATGGTTCATTCCATAAATGAACTCTATGTTCATGCTAGATCTAAAATTAAAAATCTAATGATATGCCTAAGTTCATCTTTTATTTCAAAATGACTAGAACGACTTGTGAACTAATTGGTACTTTTATTAATGTAAAACACTATATTGCTATGAAGACTAAAATTACTGTAGCACTTTCTTAATTATAGGGGCTTATATTCTAAAATTATTGCAGTCAAACTTTGTTTTATTTTATATCTTAGTTTTTATATTTGATCTTGTTTCATCGTGTCACCCAACTCTGTATAATTAGTGAACATCTTTTTAAAAATCCATGTATTTAATACCTACTCACAAAAGAAAAGTTTAAACAGAACTATTTTCTACTAATATTCTAGTCAAACATCACTATAACTATTTTATCTAGCCAATATGATCTGTGAAAAATCATGAAATCAGCAGAAAGTCCCAGCCTAGCCCAAGTCATCTCTGGCAGGAGTGTTCTGGTAACTGAGAGGGTTTGCAGAGTCCTTATTATGGACTGGTTTAGGCCCTACGTGTAAAAAGGACAAAAAGTCTCTGGCCCTTGCACAAGGATACTGTTATCTCAATTTAACCCAAGAAAGTGCTGAGACCCTTGGTGGTGTCTTTCCTGTGGTGGCAAAGCCATCAATCACTGGACTGCACAAAGGGAGCCTCCAACCCAAGTCTGATTACGGATCTATGGTCTTGATTCTCTGTTATTGAAATCTTGGCCACTTTAATTTTGCTAACATGTGCATATACACTTTGTTTTCATTAGCACTTTCATTAGAATTCTATTTTCAGCTATTTAAGTATATTTATTTTTACCAGAGAGAAAATCAGCAGCTTTTAAATTATTATCAAAGGATAATTACAATTTTCTAATAATAGTACTAATTAAATACATTAAGCCAGTTTTCATTGTGGAACCAGCTCAAATACAGATTAATTATTTTATTCAACTATTAGTATAAATAAACATGTGAATCCATTTGATAAGGAAATATTTTTAAAAATCAAAGTGAAAATTACTAAAATGTTTAATTTAAATTTTACTATCCTAATAGTATCCATTGGTTTTAAAAAAATCAACTGTAGAAAGTATTTAAAAATTATAAATGTCCCAGCACTTAGGAGGCTGAGGCAGGAGGATTGGTGCAAGTTTGAGACCAGCCTGGGCTACAAAAGTGAGCTCAAGGCCAGCCTGACCTGCATAGCAAGACCCTGCCTCAAAAAGACAAAAAAAATTATAAATGTACCAAGCTCTAAGTTTTTAATTTAAAAAATATTTTTAAATTTATACTTCCTCACAAACATATACTAATAAAAACCAAAATCACTTCTAAAACTTGCAAATTACCTAAAGTTACATTTTCTTTTTGTGTCATTTTATTATGGCATTAAGAGTACAGTGATTAGCATATCTACCTTCCATATTTACTTCTTAAAGTTAAAATAGTCATCATAAAAACAACTAAAGTTAAAATAGTCATCATAAAAACAACTAAAAAATGTAAATGAGGGGGCCAGGCAAGTGCAAGGTCATTAGTTCGAACCCTAGTCTCACAATAAATAAATAAATAAATAAATAAATAAATAAATAAATGGTATTTCTGTATTTGCATATTGATTTTCTAATATTTATTTATTTATTTATTTATTTAGTCTTTTTGAGACAGGGTCTCGCTATGCAGTTGAGGCTGGCCTTGAGCTCGCTTTTGTAGCCCAGGCTGGTCTCGAACTCGCACCAATCCTCCTGCCTCAGCCTCCCGAGTGCTGGGATTACAGACATGCGCCACCACGCCCGGCAATTTTCTAATATTTAAAAAATGTTTTCTTACTTTGTAAAAAGTTCTACCAGACTCTACTCTTTACATGACCAATGGTGATAGTCACGTTCTACCCTCATGTGCCCTTGTACAAATTATTTAGAAGGGAAAAATGTTATTTTAAGAACTTTAGATATTTACAAAATGACATTCCTATGCATGTGGCTCATATACTTTTTGTATAATGAAGATATGAAAATCAATCTAATGTCTCAGGAAACCAGCTGTGGACATTGGAAGGTTTAAATAATTTACCTCCAAGTTACCCAACTAGTCACTTGGCTTAGGGAGCTTTTCTTTGCTCAGTAAGAGAAGAAAACAAGCCTCAGTCCATTCTGTGTGCACTCATCGCAAGCACCTCTCCTGGAGCTTAATTGGACACTGATGGAGACAAATGTTCCACTTGCTGTTTCCCTCACATCGCCCCCTGTATATGGATGTGAGCGGCATGGTACTGTGATTTATGGAGCTTTCAAGCAGATGTCATGGCACT